>JAGVSP010004632.1:0-32480 GCA_022494985.1 Micrasema minimum
ATCCTCAACGGAGCTGATGAATGCGGGACATGTGGTATGGTGAAAGGTGGCAGGCGACAAGGTCTCCTGAAGGTATCTAAATAAACAATATCACTATAGTTATGTTATTTTCCTGAAATAATTTATTTTTTATTGGTCAGGGCTCCACCAATGCCAGAGTAATAAATTAAGGTGTTTTCAAAATAGTATACAGGAGTTAGTATACGCCACAAAGCCTTAAAAAAATTATCAAATACAAACTGTTTACTAAGCAAATACTTAATAGAGATTTTTAGAAAAAGTGTTATGAATAGTCCCAAAACAAAAACAAAGTATACCCCTGTTTTTTTTATCATCTATTCCGATTTTCAGTATAACTAAAGGTGGTAAAGGTTTTTATTTTGTTGTACTTGATTCCAGAATTTATAAAAAAATACCCCATTTTTGCTGCGTCATTTTGAATGCGTTTAGAAATTTGGTCCCACCATAATATTTTTGTAAGTATAGTGCCAAATAAGATTATTTCTAGTTTTGGTACGCCTCTAGGTTCTCTAACTTTCTAGATTTTTAATCTTGACCGACTTTTTCAGTGCCCTAATGCACCATTGGGCGTGCGGATAAGGAAAGAAGAGTAGTAGTGGTAGAGACTTTTGATAGTATTTTATGTTAACCGATTTTTAGGAGCCCCTGCAAAAATCAGATAATAATTGGGTAGTTATTTACGCGTTGTTGCAGAATCCCTAAGGATACCTAAGTGCTTTATTTCTGTATAAGAGTACCTTCCTATATCTAATATCTATAGTATCTCCCCATTCCTAGTCATCCCTAATCAGTTGGATTGGCAGGGGTCGTTTTACCTAACCCCAATTAAAGCTCTCTTCGGGTGTTTGGGAAAAAAATCGCTTGAATACGAGCGTGAAAAAATTCCATGCTAACGAATGCTATCGCTATAACGGCCCTAAAGCCTCGTTTAATAGGGTAATATAAGAGCGCATTACATGTTTGCCGACTTCGAGGAAAATCGGTAGATTTGCAATATTTCCGGAAAATGCAGAAAAAAGGTTGTGAAACAAATAATTATTTGATCATATGTTTTTCTTAGTCGCATATTAATGCTTATGTAAAAGTGCATGACGCAAAATATAATGCGTTTTCAGTATAAATAGGCCAGTGCATAGTGCATAAAGCTCATTTAACGTAACGTTCACGCAAATGCAGAACCATTCGGAAAATGAGTGGCTAGGTATATAGATTTGACAATTTAATAATGCACCTGTCTCGATTATTTTTTCAATAACCTACCAAATTAAATTTTAAAAAGTAAATATTATATAACTCTAAAAAATTCAAATCAAGGTAATAAAAAACACATTTTTCTAGACATGTTTTATTAGCCTCATTTTGTAGCCCTCGTGTAACTGGCCACCCTGTATATCTTTATTTTTTACTTCATTATATTTTTGCTAGAATTAATATGGGGTTTTGTAACAAAGAAAATTTCCAAGATAATGTATGTAAAATATCTCAACACTAAGTGGGTGTATTTTTCATTAGTGATTAAATAATAAATAATGTAAATTCGTCCATAAATTATTATCTTAAAAAATGGGGGTTTTATAGGGGCTCCCCTAAAAAATAATATTTATTATAATAGGGAATTGCAAAGTAGCACCACAAATTCAAAGTAGCATAACAAAACTCGTAATACCACCCGAAAACTTGTGAATCTACATCATATATGGTGTCGAATGTGTAATGACTTTTGGTCTGAGCTTGAAAAAATTTTTTTTTCTTCTTCTCATAAATTTTTTTACCTACCGCAGATTAAGGAAAAATGCACAAATTCTTATTAAAACGCTGGTTTTGATTTTATTTTCTTATGGATAGTATTTTCTAAAGCATTGTTAAATAATAACTAAAGCATTGTTAAAGAATAAAGAATAACATTGTAAAAACCAAAGAATTATAAAACCAAAAAATTACAAGTTGAAGCATAACATGTCACTAGTTTAAGCTTATATTTTGTGCGATGTAAGTCTTTAATGGGAGTAAAAAATGCGTAATTATAAATCTTAAAGAATAAATATGCTCCGTGAGGTTAATTGTAAAGTTTTTTTTTCTCTCATAGAACATATTTTTAAATTGCTTTTTAAAATTTATTTTTAATATCCCAAAAATTATATAACCTGTTAAGATATGTATTCAATATCACTTGTAAAGGAGTGGAGGCTTTAAAAAAATGTATTGGTTTTTTTTTTTTAAATCAATTAAATGTACACTTTTTTCTTCTTCTTCTATTAGGGTAGTAAAGGGGAGGTATATAAGGAATTTCTTCATTGGCTAGTTTTTTCTTCTGAAATTATAGCAATTCTATTTTTAATATACCAGAATATACACATTTCAACTTCAACAACACAAGGGTTTTACGGTGAAATGATATGCACAAAACTAAAATCTAAAATAGCAGTTAAATGAAGGTTAAAAATAGAAGGTTAAGAATATTCTGGAAATTCAAAAAATACTTAATTTTCGTGAGGCAAATATATTGAAGCGAGCAAAAAAAAAGCGAGAAAAATACTTACATTAATTAGAGAACATATATACTACACACAAATTAAAATATTTTAAAAAGGAAATGTAAATTTTAATATAAAAAGGAATTATCAAAGTAATGGAAATAAAAAAACAAAAAAATATTTAATTAAAAAATGATAATATTTTTTAATTTAATACATTGGAAAGTCAAATTATTTGCATATCATGTAAGTGATTATTTCTCTCTTGATTTTGAATATTTTTAATTGAAGAAAAATGAGATGAAAGAAAATGAAACATTATCTAAAATAAAACAACAGAATTGACTAATTCAGTCCTTGTTATAAGTGATGGAATATGTTAAAGACATAATTATGTGCAAATATTGACAAAAATAATTTTTCATTGGTTTGTATTGTCAAATTAAAAATATTTATATTATAATACTAAACAACATTTTGAGTGTGTCCAAATTCTTGTACAGAAAACCTCTGATTTTATTCTCGACAGTTTTACACCAAATTGTATATTAACATCTCAACAGATAAGCTAATAACAAGTATCAAGCCTTAGATTTCCATATTTCCTACCTAAAAACTTCTTTATCTATTCAGAGATGTCGATAATAGTGATGTAATTTATTCTAATAATACCTACCTAGTAATTTATTCTAATAAACTACCAAATTATTTGGTTGTGGCATTTTTTTTAATGATACATATTAGTCAAATTTGGTTATATTAAGTGGTTATTAGATAAAATATAAATCACATCTTCTTTTATTAGTTATACTAGAAACAATTAAAGGAAAATCTGATAAAACCGTTTTTGTTTTAATTTTTTTTTCTTAACATTATTTTTAAATCTATGAAAACCCTCACTGGGCAAGTCCCGTGCCGAGGTATTCATTTACAATACTTTTTTTTCCGTAGGTAGTAAATATTTCAAGTAAATAACAAAGTAATAGTAAACAATAATTCATATCTATTTTGGTGGGGTGACCATCTCAAGACACCACCTCATAAAGCCACCTTTTTGAAAATAGATAAAATTTATTTTTATCCTTCTCTAATTTGTCTTCAGATGGGATACAATTATAAATTCTGGGAGCCAGATATATGTGACTTCTTTGACCAAATGCAGTTTTCAATATAGCTGTCACATATAACTGACTCCTTTTATATCTTGTGTCGTAGATAGAATTTTTTATGTATACATGTGGATGAACGAGTAGTGCCTTAGCATATAGTTGCCGGACATTCAGTACACCCACTCATTCAAATACCTCCACTGTGGACGTTCTTATTGGGACCTCGAGAAGTGCCTTAAGGACACATTTTTGTGATATTTCTAATTGATGAATAGCTTTTTTACCGAAAACCGTATAATTATTATATTACACATTGGTCTTAGGCTATTCATAATTAATACAATACAATATCTTTGAGGCTATCCTAAAATATTTTAATTTTAAATAGAGCGTATTTTGACTTGCATTTATATTTTGTCAGTTATAATCCCGACACTCACTAAGCGCAGACTTTTACTATTGAGAGCCATTATTACAAATAATAATTTAATACAATTTTTAAAATAATTAACACTTCTTTGAAAACCGACAAAGATAAATATATATATAAGGTTCATGTAGTTTTTATTTGAGGTGAGCATAATTTTTAAAATATAGAAAATAATGTGTACAAAACTATAAAACCTACATGAAATGGTTTCGACACAAAAACAAATACCGTAATAGAAAAAATAATCAATGGCTTAACAAACCTGACTACTTGATTATTTCAATCTTTACAGAAAGTCAAACCATTACAAACGGTGCATCTACTTTCATAAGTTTCTGCTCCCAATTCATTGTATTCAATAGAAAGTCTTTTTCTAAAATACTTGAGCAAATCGTAGATGGCTGTTTCATCCAATTCTCCATGAATAAAAAAGTTTTCAATAACCGCTGCCAATGCACTGTCAGCGCCGCAAATATTCATCAGGTATTCATAAACAAATCTAAAAATTCTGAGAAAAATGTCATTCCCATAAATACCGAGGCAAGCCAATTGTTCTTTCATGTACAGATTAAGATTGTCGAAGACAGCGTTTAAAATGCGTACAAATTTATCGTAGACTCCTAAATCCTTAACAAAAGCTGAGATTTTACAGGCGATATATTTAAGGATATCATCGTTGGAGGCAGTGGACAAATCAGGGAAGGAGTCTATTAATTTCTTCACGGTTATCAAAGTAGAGACCACGGGTATTCTGAGGCTTGAAGGCGCTTGACTCATGCTGGATGATAGATTAGTCGGTACATTTGCAGAGGCCAGATTGGCTGGGCCTATACTTGATAGGTACAAAGAACGATCAGACAAGCTAAGACTCTGAAATTCCTGAGGATTGATGACATGAGCCCCGTTCAGCACAGCTTGCCCCCCATTCATGGAAATTCTAACACTGTGTTCATTTAGCTGTTTGTTAATTCGCAAAACGTCTCTGAAAAATTGGTCGACATTATCAATTTTGGTCACCCCTTTGATTATCTCGATGTTGCCTCGGTTTCTTCCATTTACACGCCTGGTTTCTGCAACTACTTTATCGTAAATTCTCCTAAAATTTAAATAAAGGTATGATTAAACTAACGCCCTGAAAAAATATACTGATGAGAAACTATTCATTAAATTATATATTTATTTATTTTAATCACTTCCACAAAGCCAGGAGGCCACTTTGTGCAGCAACATTGCATTTTTTTTTATAAATTAATAAGCCCACATTAAAAAAGTATTTTATGCATGATTTGATGGTTGCATTTTTCTTGCTATCTTGTTAAGAATCATAAACAGAAAAACATTGTTATTTTATTGTGTCCAAAATTCTGTTTTTCAAAAAACAGCGGAGTTACGATGAATAACCTTCTTGAAACTTGCTACGACTTAAGTAATTGAGTACAATTTTAAATTAAAACGGCCATGCAAGGTACATGCATAATTCTCCACAGAAACGTGACAGTTAAGTTTATTATTTATCATACAAGTGGTTCAAACAATAAAAGGTAGAAGAAAACAAAAAAAGATATAAACCTCACCTCAAACGGTTGGATGGAAGATCATTCCTAATATCAATTAACCTCATAGACTGTGAATCCTCAATGATAGTAGATGCCATTCTATTGGATATTAAAGAATTTGTGAGGAAGAATAAGGATGATGCAAGTTGGAATACTTCAAGGTGGTGGGAGGTTTCTTTGTCTCCTTACACTGAGAAAAAGGAAAAAAAATTATCAAAAATGACCAATATCTTAAGTGACACTTTGGGGGCATCCATTAATTATGTGAGCTAAAAGTTATAGGTCTGACCAAATCTCACCAACTTTTGAATTCAGTTAATCGCCATAATCAAATGATTCGATTATCACAATGGCTTAGAAATTTACTGGTCTGGTATGAGGCAAAATATATGAACACAATATTACCATATAATGAGGGGTAGGAGAGGTCCCAACATTTCTTATGTCCCCAAGGGGAAAGCGTCCAAATAATAAAAAGTAAAAACACTAACTAACTAACTAACCATTGCGCCGTTTCCCCGTAGGGGTAGGCAGAGAGGATAGAACGCCATACCACTCTGTCCTGACAGACTTCCTTTGCTTCCTCTACATTCATACATCTTCTCATGCACATACGCCGATTATTCCGACTTTTCACATGACCACTTTCAAGTACTTGACGTACTTGGTCAAGCCATGTCTTTCTCGGCCTTACGCGGCTTCTACATCCAGGCACATTTGCATTTAAACTTCTTTTAGCCGTTCTTTCATCATCACTCATTCGCTCCACATGACCAAACCATCGTAAAAGCCCTTTCTTAATTTTGTCGATAATGCTTATCTCAGCCTTGCACTCTCTGCTCTAATTTCGATATTTGTACACCTATCAAACATAGTCTTACCACACATTCGTCTGAGAGATCGCATTTCAACAGCATTCAGTCTACTTTCATCTTTCTTTTTCCACTACCATACTTAAGGGTTGGTACCAGAACTCCGTTGTGTACTGCCAATTTTGCTTTTTTCGATAAGTTCTTATTTGCCACTATCGACTTCAAGGCACCATTAACTCTGTTTCCGGCACTAACCCTTCTCTCAATGTCCTTATCCACATTTCTGTCTCTTGTAAACATACTTCCCAAATATACAAATTCTTCAATCTGTCTCCATTTACTATATTACATACGGTCATATTCACTTTTCACATAATAAAAACACCTTACATAATTAATGGATGCCCTATTTATAAACGGTCAAAAACAGTTTTTTTTAATAGTCAAAAATATGTAATTAACAAAATATTTCTGCCATAAAGCAACAAGCAAAAAAAAAAAACAAAATAAGTTACTTCGGGCACAAAATTTGTATTAAAAAATTAAAATAAAAAAATAAATGTAAAAAGGGAAAACTAACCCTGATGACGAGATTTACGATGCTATTGGTGACGCCTGCTCCACTTGTTACGGCTGACAGAACTATGGTGGTATCATGTGCAAACATCACTCCCTAAATGCGGAACAATAATATAGACACATACATATTTTATATAAATGTATTATTCAAAATAATCATACCCAGTATGAGTCATAGAAATTTAAATAAATTAATTATAAATAAGTCTGAAAATTCAAAAAATGACTTAATTAAGTATCCCAAACAAAAAGAACGCAATCGCAATCTACGGCCAGTGCAGTAAGGTGACCAAATCTAAATACTTAAAATTGTTATATTATCATGTGAACACTTGTACGTATGGATAAATAAATCAATAAATTTACCATGAAGCACATTATTTTGTAACAGAGTAAAAATGGATGAGTTTATTATTAATAACATTTTTTAATATTTCAAAAAAATCTCATCATAATGTATTAATTCTAAAGGAAACCCCCTTTTTTTGTAAATTAAATATCTTATGATACGCAAGTAAGCCAAGTAGCTATGGGAATCAAGTCAATTTAATAAACTTTCAATAACGATATCCGCCTTGTGGTAGTGGTTAGCACGTTGGGCCACCAAGCATGAGGACGCAGATTCGATTCCCGATATAGTAAATACGAAATGTTTATTTAAATGAGATTTTTCAAATAAAATATTTAATAATTTTTTTAAATTTATTTATTTACATTTCACATTTCATATGTAATCACAATAATGACAATGATCTCACCCCGACTCACTAGATAATCCGTGTCGAGTCAGGGCAAAATATTATAATACCTTGGACTAGCGCTGAAGCATGACTGATCAGCTTGCCTTCAAACAAACAATTATCAAAATGCACCGCACTTGGCATAACGATGCAGTGCCCTATGCACCATTGGGTGTGGATAAGGTATTAGTAGTAATATCTATTTCAATAAAACTCTGAAATTTACAGATTAAGTTTACAAATTTGCCTGTTTTTACTGATATCCCCTCACCCTTCACACAGAATTAAAGCGTAATTTAAAATGCAACTATAAAAAAAAGAAAATAAGTTACCCTTCCTATATTGGCACCACTGCTAGCAGCTTTGGAAAGAATTTTGGATGAGGCTCCAGCAATCATGCCCATGGCACTGGCACCAATATTGAGCCAGCACCCTCTAGATTCCGCATCTTGAAGGCCGATACTCTGGAAACATTATACAATCAAAATTGTAAACAAAACTTTATTGTTGGATGGATATCTAGTTAATCGGTTAAACAGTGTGATCAATTTTATTATAGTACATTAATAGAACGTTTTGCTGTTGAGATCCGAAATAAAATAAACAAAAGTAGTTAGAACCTGGTCATGCTGCGCCCTGTCGACAATATGGGTGGAGGAGGCGACGGTGCCGTATATTCCGGTGACTGCCGTGGCAGCAAGAGTCGTTCCAGCGACCACTGGACCTAACGGAGTGAAGGCTCCAATCACCATGACCCCGGCCGCCCCCACAGATGCCGTGGCACATATTATATCTGCCGCTTGGCGGGCTATGGCAAGTGGAGAAGATGCCGGAGACAGAACCACTTCGAGACTGACATGCACGGTTTCCTTATTAAACAAAATAATATCAGGGTAAAATTATTGTACCCGTTAAAAAAAACTAGCACCTAAAAAGATTTTTCCACCGAAAAGCTAATTGAATTCTTGGATTCGTACCAGACTTGCAGTTTAAGAACAAATATTGTGATCAAACTTTGTAGATTTTCAAGGCATTCAGATACAGATAATGCTTTTCTGGGTTATTGTGCTGTGTTTTTAGGCTTTGTATTGCCGATGTTTCAGAGTACATTGCAGTGTCCATCTTCTGGGCTGAAGATGGAACCTAGATGGTGACTTTCAAAGAAATTATCACACTTCATATTATGACACATTGAAGATATCTTTGAATCAATACATTAAAAGAGCAGCCGTCACAAATAATTCTAAGGTTGACATTACTGGCATTTGCTAGCTACTAACTTTAGGTGGATTTTACAAGAAAAATGGTAATAAGTGTGACTACTTTTTGAAGAAATAAATAGTGCTATCAGATACTGTAGAAAAAACTAAAACCTTTTGAAAGGTCGACATTTTAAATATTGTAAACATAGTGCTTATCAGGGCTTTTTTTTCCATTTAACGCGGTGGAACGGCGTTCCGGCACCTTTTTTCACGGTTTTATTTTAAAATCAATTAAACGAAAAAATATTTGCGCTTAAGTAATTATAATAATAATTCGTTAAAATGATAGCGTGGCTTAGATCCTTTAATTTCATTTAAGTTACATTTGAATATAATTTTTTTTTATTAAAAAGCTTGACATGAAGTGCGTTTCCGGCACCTTTTTTTAAAAAAAAAAGCCCTGGTACTTATGTATTGTTAACTTTATATCATGATGTGTGTTTATAGTAAATTAAATAAATAATAATAATAAATAACATAGGAAACAAGAACCAGAACAGATTTGTATACTTACATTATATTTACAATGAATTTAGCTATATTGATTTCACAAACACTAAACTATCCACACTAAAAAATATGTTAAAGACACATCCATCGACTTAACTTCTCTCTTAAATAATAACTTGCACTTCCTATTCCAATTCCTTTCCCTCTCCTTCATAAAAAAAAATAAAATTAATAAAATAAAATTTTAAAAAAAACAATTATACGTATGTAATACTTTATATATTTAATTTTCTGTTTTTGTAACTGTTAACGCTCATTCTGCGAAACTGTAATTGGAATTTTTTTAATCATTAAGATGTATACTTATATGTTATTGTTCTCTGTTGGTTTTCCAAATAAAATAAAATAAAACATGTTATGATATTTATGGTCCAGACACCAATATATTGAAACGGGATACAAGTGTTTACCGACCTGTATTGGATATCCCTGCTCAGTAAAGAGACTGCCAAATAAGTAAAAAGGCTTTTATAACTATTTAAAACTCAACTACATTGATGAATGATGGCTAAAATACATATATTATATAAAAACTATCATTCGTTTCTATTGTCTCAAATACTTGTTTCCTCATTCTAGCTGCCCTTAGAAATGAACTTAATACATTGTGTTGTGCACTTAATTGGTGCTGTCATATACACCGTTTCCCACGATGAGACCGCGAAACTCCAGAGGGTGATTATTCATGATATTCTGAGAAAAAAATCTTAATAAAGTTTTTCAAAAAACTCAATTCTAATTTCTTAAAAAAATTATTAAAATATGAATAAAAATTCACGCGTGTAATACCGTCCATTTTTGAACTGGCTAACACCACGTGACCTGCACCAATTTCAGATATGAAATTCGAATTTTGAATGTCCGCACAAGGCAAGGCGTTCGGTGACCAGAGCGGACCCCCACTCCTCCCCGCCCACCGCCACCCCCGCCACCGCTAGCATTTCAAACAGAAGCCAGTATTACATAGTCGCTTTTTATTAATACTTTTTTTTAATTAATTATTAAAAATGCCCGGATCAAAAAACTTTATAAGGATTTTTTTCTCAGAATACCATGAACAATCACCCTCCGGAGTTTCGCGGTCTCATCGTGGGACACGGTGTATATTGCCTTAAAAAAAAACTGTGAATTTGTTATGCATAGCTCTGTGTGCAAAACATAAAAATATAAATTAATAAATCTGCTATTGATTGGGACATTTATTGTGCATGATCTAAGACAGAGCCACTGGGTTAAATTTAAATTAAGATTAAACAGACGAAAATTGCTATTTAATACAAAGTAAAAGTGAAATAGAAAGATCGGCTTACATCGTCAATAATTCCATTGTAATATCCTCCTTCAGGGGCAACTATGACACCTTTAGGTTGTTTATTATCATCCAAATACTGGGACCAAGTTTTATAAACCCTACCAATGTCGTCAACGAAAATACAACACGCTTTACGCTTATCTAGAAATCAAAATAAATGAAAAAAGAGAATACACACAAAATTCAAACGAAAAAATGAGGTCTAAGAAATAATAAAATTAAAAAAAGGGTTTTGAAATAATTCAATAAACATTTTGAGTTTGTCAAAATCCTCGTAGACAAATACTGATTTTTGCCCACGATGGCGTTTTGCATAAATTATTATCATTAATATCTCAACAGACAAAGAAACTCTGGAAAGTTATATGAATGTCTGGGCGTTTACAGAGCTTATGATCTGTGATTGGCTGGGAATATGTGGGCAATTGACGAATCACAATATTCGCCATTCCATGTATCATCTGATTACCAAATCTATACATTTTTAAAACTTATAGCAGTGACGCCGTCCTTATTGACGAATCAGTCGGGGGCCTTTAAATTATTGTTTATAGGCTTAATTGGCACTCCACGTGCATGGGTTTAAAAATCAACATTGGTAAAACCCATGTCATGTGTAACAGCTCGTGTCAGATGCCCAGATCCCCCTGGCTTTGTCGGGACAAGTCATCGAAAGGGTCGAGAGCTTCAAATACCTGGGAGCGTACATGACAGAAAACGGCAGAGTTCAGAAAGAACTGGGAGTGCGGCTTGGAGTAGCGGGCGCCGCATTCAACAGTATGAAAGCTGTCTGGAGATCGGATATTTACTCGGTTAAAACAAAATGCCGCCTTTATAACTCCTGCATCACACCTGTTCTCCTCTATCTATGGCTGCGAATCGTGGCACCTAACCAGGGCCCAAGACAGCAGACTTCTGAGTTTTGAGAATAGGTGTCTAAGAAGAATTTTGGGTGTGCGGTGGTTAGACTTTGTACGGAACACAGAGGTGAGGCAACGGACACAGCAACCCTTGGTATCTACTGTCATCCGGCGAAGGCGTTTTGGCTGGCTAGGCCATATACTACGTATGCCTGAGAGCTTTAACCATGCTTGCCTATTTTACAAGGCATCGGGTTCTCGGCGTCCTGGTCGTCCACTGTTAAAAATTCGTCGGCAGTTTGCGTCAGAGCTGCGGGACGTGGACTTGACTTGGGAGGATGCATGGGAGCTGGCGGCCGATCGCTTGGCCTGGAGGCAGTTTGTGGATTCCATATGCTCCACATAGGGAGCGGATATGGTATAATGAATAATGAAATAGCAGTGAATTGACTTGTCATTTTGCATTGTTGTTACTGTCTATCTGCCATCTGCCGAGAGAAGTTTAAACAATTGCAAGATACGGTTATCCGACAATTTTAGACAGAATGGGGAATGTTGTAATATATCAAGTGGCCACTTAAACCCAGCCGATGGCAAGTCATTAGCTCTGTAAATACCTAGATATCCATCTTCCTTTCCAAAGCTTTATTGTCTATGTTTATATCAATGAAATCTCTAAATTGAAGCCACAGTGCTCTTCAGAGTAGCCAACATCAGAAGTGTTTGTGTGCAGGAGCGAGGTAGTTAAAGCCTCACAGTTGTATGTGGATGATCCACTCCTGGAGCACTGAGTTGGGTCACTCTTGCTTGGATGTTTAGCTGTTGTCTTTTTTAAATAATTTTCACTTAATTTTTATTGTTATGTTATTTGCTCTCTTCTATGTATCAAGGAAGTTGCAATATAAATTCTTTTTACTAACATTAAGGTAAGAATGGAATGATATTGAAAAACGCAAACAAAAAACTAAACAAATATAAAAAACAAAAAATTAAAAGGAATAATAGTTAGTGCGTGTGCATGAAAAGATGTATGAATGTGGAGAAAGCTAGGGAAATGTGCCAGGACAGAGTGATATGTCATTATATCCTCCCTGCCTACCCCTTCGGAGAAGTGGCCTGATTATTAGTGAGAAAATGCAAAATTTCATTAATTTTTTTAAAATTTTGTATGCGTTTTTAGAGTTTGTGGAACTCAAGTCATATATTTTTGTAATGCAAAATAATTATAATTTTTTTTAAGCTTACCAGATGTGTCAACCTTGATACACTTTCTTACTCTGTAAACTGGGCTTACAGATATCTGATTTGATAATACTGTATCATGAGAGTGTATATCTCGTAAATTTCTCTGCTTTGGAACACAACAAACGAATATTATAGACATGTAAATTGATTTGTGATCTGCAGAATACTTTTCTGAAAGTAAAATAAAACAAAAATTAAATTAAAATAAAAACGAGGGATAAAAAGCGTTTTTATTTCACGTACTTACTGAATTGGCAAATTTTTTCATATATCGGCAAAACTCTTTTTATATTCGCAGCTGTGTAACCGAAATTCGAATTTTCATTTAAGTCCACCAAATCTCCCGATTCTTCTGTTGGTGGACCAAACATTGAATAAGCAATCTTTTGCTTTATTAAGAAAATATTTTCCGAATCAAAGCTAAAAAATATAGAGAAAAAATAAATATTAAAAAATAAAATTAAGAAATTTCGCTATTGATGTTGGTGTCCGTGTAGGTACTAGTTTCTAAAAAGGTAGTGTGTCGGGTTAAATCCGGATGCAGGGAAAAAAACAGTTTAATTTGTGTAGAACCGTAGATATATATTTTATTCCTACATAAGTTGTTGGATATGTTACAAAATTTAAAAATAACGTAAATATTAAAAATAAAAGGTAAAATCAAAATACATACACTCTTACAGCACTCTCAAGGCAATTACTACTACTACTTCTTTGCCTTATCCGCACCCAATGGTGCATAGGAAACTGCATTGGTACACCAAGTGCAGAGTCTTGATAATTTTTATTACATGAAGGTAAGATTATCAGTCTTACGCT
Source organism: Micrasema minimum (assembly GCA_022494985.1). Classification (NCBI taxonomy): domain Eukaryota; kingdom Metazoa; phylum Arthropoda; class Insecta; order Trichoptera; family Brachycentridae; genus Micrasema; species Micrasema minimum. The sequence continues at coordinate 13,730 of JAGVSP010004632.1, forward strand.
TTAGAACCAGTCCAAGGTATCACACATGAAATATTAATACGAAAATCACATGTAAATAAATATTTCATGTTGACCCCCTATGGGGATCGAACCCGTGACCTCATGCGCGGTAGCAAAATGCGCTACCACTATGCTACAAGGTGGACCAAATTGACACACTAAATAGCGCTACTAAAATTATTTCATATATTTTAAAATTATCATGTACTAACTGATTCCAATCTGTGCCGCCAAAACCTTCGTAATAGCCTTGGTGAATAATTCGAGCAGATATGACATCAGGAGGAGCGCTAGCGTCTGCCCTGTAGAACATAAAATTGTTTTTGCTAAGTAATTAAGCTAAGTAGTAACGAGGAAACGTGTGAAAAGCTATTGAAGACTGTTCACATTATGTCTAAAGAAAAATATAAATTTGAAAAAATAAAATAATTAAAAACACATACATATTGATGGCTTGATTGAATTTTATAAAGAATCCGAGAAGCTTTTGTCAATGAAGCACGCACCTATCGAAAGAAAAAAATATTTGATTAATGTAATAATATTTTATTACAAATAATTGAGAGCCGGGTCGTGGTATAGTGGTAGATTTGCGGAATCTCTAGGTTCGAAACCCACTCCAGCACAACTTGTTTCCTGCTTTCTGGCACAGTTATTTCCTATAAATTGAATAAATTGAAAGCAGCTCTGAAATTGATATATTTGAGTATATCGTAGGAACTCAAATGTTTCTTTAAAAAGAAAAGAGATATTAGCTTATCTCTGATAAAATATTTACCGCTTATCTCCGGTTGTAAATAATGTTTTCGCACAAACACACAGTATCTAATTCACTTTTACTCAGAAATTCCTTATCAAGAATTTATAGGTTTTTACTCAATCGCATACTTATTGATTGTCTTCAAAAATTTAGTAAACGGAAAAAATCCGAACTGCGCTGTGACACATGCCGCAAAACCATGTATACACCTTTTTTTTTAAATGATGAAATATAGACGGAGGCTGGTTAGTTCCACATAACAGAATAAAAAATAACTTATCAAGTGATAGGTACTAAAGTATGAATTAGTATATCATTGGTAACAAATGGAATAAAATCCTTACAAAAACCAGTAGGATTTTTCACTGTCAACACATCAGTATACATACTCCTAATTGTAAACCATTTTTATTCTATACTCGATAAGGGTAAATTGTGGAGCTTTTAAACTTTATTATTTAATTTTTATATCTCTACAGAGATGAAGTAGATTTTTTTTTTCAAATTCGGGAATATGGATATTCAAGCGTTTACAGGTCTTATGACCTGTCATTGGCTGGGTTAAGTGGCTACTTGACATACTACAACATAACAATCTTAATAGTAAAATAGTACAACTGTATCCCTTGTTTAATTGGATAAATCCAGTTATTTTTATGAAATGGAGTTCTACTAACTAACTTCAACAACTTATAGACATTTTCATTTTGATTAATCACATTATTGTATAAATTCTGTTTTTGTTTGATTCAAATTTAAAGATTCATAAAATGGACAGAAATCTGAACCCTAACTAACATAATTAACTTAACTTGACCTGTATTCATTATTGTTTTTTATATGAACCTTAGAGGCTTGCACTCCCCACCTCAAGGTTTGGAATAAATGTTTATTATTATTATTGATATAATATATATCTTAATTTACTATATTAAAATTTGATTTAGTACCAAGGTCGTGAAGTTTAATATTCATGTATATAGTAAGTACTTTATTTTGCTATATTTACAAAAGTTGTTACTGTCAGAGCCACAACAAAATTTTAGGTTATGAAAAAAGTGCACAAATCGAATGATGCAAGCATATGAAATCATATAATCTAAAACATTATACCTTAGACAGTTTAACAAGAAAAAAAAATACATACCCACGGTATTTATTTATAAGTTATACATCAAATCTATCACTTTCACAAGGCACAGTTTGTAAAATGATTAAACATCAAGGCATGAAGGCACTTTAAAACTTATACCTATATATTCACAGTCCGCGAAAATCAACAAAAATATAGCCGAATCGAAATAAAAGGCTTTTATAACACGATTAAACCAATTTTTGCATGAAAATAAGTACCTACATCGACCGAATAAACCGATAACTATCAGTCAGATTCCGACAGCTGACATAAAAATTTGACGTTAAACGTCAAACAACAAACCAAACTTTGATATTGTTGTTATTTTTTCCTATCGCCATGCGCCATGCGCAAGCGCAGTGAAAATTTAAATAATTCACATAATGTAGGTATTTACTTGCACTGTAAAAGTAAATTTAAAAATAAACTTCTTTTGCGTCGCAATTTAAGCAATGGCGGGAATTTGAAATTTGATTTGTATTATTCAGGAGTTTGCAATGTTTGCAGTTTACAAGTTTACGGTTTTCAATAATAAAAAATACTATAATTAATATTGCTCAAGTATTCAAATTAAATACATACATTATATTATGGCTACAAATGATTACGTGTATCTACTGTAGGTACTTCTAAATTCTAAACAAAGAATTATGTTCACGCATTTTTAGGTTATAATGTTTTAGGTATGTACCTACTAAAAAAATAAAAACAATGAAAATTTATATGTTCAAGTTCAAGGCATCCAAGTACGTTTATGGAAAATAATATTTGAATCTTATGTTTCAGAAACAACACACAAGCCAACTTTTGGGATTTCAACTTAATGATGCCATCTTGTTTTTTTTTAACCTGGACGCACGTTCTGAGCAGAAATAACTTAATAACACACTGTTAACAGTCGAAAAATACGTATTTTTTAGAAAGAACACACCTCTATTTGTGTGTTGTTTCTAAAAAAATTACCTGGGAATCCCTAACTAAAAAATTGTGAGGGATTCACCGACTGCGGGGAATCACCACAGACCGAGATGACATACCAGAAGATTTGTAAAATGTTTGATTACGTTTATTTAGTTTAGTTTTGTGTTGATATTCTACCATTCTTTTATCCAATCTGGAATAGGATTACCAATAAAACATTGTTACATCATTAGGGTGTTAAATTTATGAAAATGTTATTTTACATAAATATGCATGCAAGAAGTTTTTAAAACAGCACACATCCATTGTTTTTCTTTTAGAAATAGCACACATCCCATTTGTTTAAATAACAACACACATCTACGATTTAAAAAAAATTATAGCGCTGTACGGATAGCTTTAAATATATAAAAAAACATACAGTAAATATCTATTTTACTCCCTATGTCAAGTGTGTATTAAAAAAAAAGTATCATTGCAGGAAAATTTTTGTTTTTGTGCTGTAAAGATGTATGCTACTTCTGCTAAAAACAAGATTCCTTATTATACCCATTGTACCTACGTAGTCTGCAAGTAAAACAATTATTTGTGGCTAGTTTATAAAATTATTATCAAATATGCATACAAAATTCATCGAGTAATTTCAGCGTATGTGTAGTAATAAATTTCGAAAGAGAAATGATAAATATATTAGACAGTTATTGTAGGTAAATAAATACCTACGTTCTTACCTTATTGCAAAAAAGGAGACCGAATCCCGAATATAAATAAGATTTTAAATAAACACTTCTATATTATTAACCATCTTCGTGAGAAATGACACAATAAGCACCGATTTCTGAAATCATAATTTAATCTCTAATCATAATCGGGGATATTCGACAACATTCGACAGACGAGATTAGCTGACGGTAATTAGTGTGTATCAGTGTGTACTCTATAGGCTTGTCGAAAAAATATCGATATATCGATATTTTTAATTCGATATATCGATATTTTTTAGCAATATATTTTATCTTTCGATATATCGATTATTGATTTAAAATTCCAAGTATCGAAAAGGTATAAAAATTGATATTTTTTTTCAAACAAACGAAAAATTGTAGGTAAGCAGGTACTTTTAAAGATAATTTTTTTTAAACTACTTACAAATTTTCATGGTCAAATGGTTTCTTTTAATTTTTAAATTGCCTACTACTAGTAGCAGGTATATTTAGCGTATTCAAGCTCGATCAGGCTAAAAAAATCTCTTAGAAAAATCGTACCGGTATATCGAAATATCGTTATTGAATAAAAAAATATCGGTGTCGATATCGATATTTGAAAAATATATCGATATATTTTGGGACTTTCGACATCCCTAGTATTCTATGGCTGACGCTCTGACGCATAAGTCTAGTGTATTATTTTACTTTAAATAATATATGGCGTCATCGTACAGCGTGTCGGAAGCCGGCCATTGGCCGAAACGGGTCACGTGGTCTAGTATGATGATCAGCGATCGGTCAGAATTAACCATAAACAATATTTATGTTTTATTCTCTAGATAATATTTCGGTGAGGTCCAGTTTTATGTTAAGAGGAATGACTGCCACGTGACGACGCGACTGCTGGCGCTTCGCCGTACAATCGTAGTCCTCGATTTTCTCAGTATAATTCAGCACTAGAGCAACATACATATTTTTTTATTTTGATCACATTAATATACCAGGTGGTCCATATGCCAAAAACAAATAGGAACAACACCATAAACACCCAGGTCTGAGAAAAATCACTTAGTATTTCGGTGTTCTAACCAGAAATCGAACCTGGAACCTCATTATCTTGAGTCCAGTGACGGACGTCACAACAAATTAACGGAATGATTTTCTGGTAATTTACGATTTTTTGGAGATCTGTTGGTTTCCTTCCCCCCAGTTGCTCGATCACAGATCAGTACCGACTCGGTAATAAGCGACGTGATAACGATTTCTTACCCATGGATGTTTAACGTTTTCGCGATCACAATGGAACACGCGTTAAAAGTTATCGATCGGGATTATTAAACGAGCGCATACTAGTCGCGAGCCATTTCCCGAGATATATCTTATTCGCACAAATCTTCATTCAATCTTTATTATAATTTTAGCCGATTTTCGGCAAGCCAAATATTGAGAAATACAGTCGACATAATAAAAAATCCGACAAGCGCGATGATTTGACGTTTGACGGACGGACGCGATATAGCGTAGTTCGGCTCCGCTCGGCTCAGATCGTCGATGCTCGGCTCAGCGATCGCAGTATTGAAAGATATGTCATTGTGATCGCTCAAATCGTTAGCGTTAGCACGTGAATAGCACGCTTTTAACTACGTCGATAGTTATCTGTGCTTGAGCTACAGCTTTCAGAAAAAAATATAACCATTTTTGAATTTTTATAAGTGTTCAGATTTTAAAACAAGGAAGCTGGTGCAAAAAAAACGTGTCTATGTAGATCGTTGAAATTATTCCTAGTCCAAAAAGCATAATATCAACATTCACGCAAAATATTTTCTGCCAATGCAATTTTTAAATGAACGTAATAAATAATATTTCCTATCTGAAATGCATCGCACGCTCAATTGTTTCATAGTACAATTATTTCAGATGGGATTTATTTGATTGCGTTTTTTCGGCCAGGAAAAACGTTTTCGTACATTGTGGAAATGCAAAAGCCGCCATTGGCCACATTTGAAATGCAAATTGGATCGAGTTATTGCGTTTATTTCGATAAAATTACTTTATTGAATATGGTGATATAAAAATTAGTTCGGACCAAACTGACAATCAAGTTTTTTGACATTTGAACAATTAAATTATTGTAAATTAATCATAATGGCGCGTTTCGGAACACAACGTAATTAATTATGAACAAAATTTTTAGTGTGTCCAAATATAAAAAATGTATAAATCGCACCTTTAGGGCGAAACGACCTAATTCAAAAAAAGGTTGTAATGACATACATCATAAAATACTGAAAAAAGAACATTATAGGTACATAATTTAGTATTTATTTACATAATTTCCCATAAAAATCGATATGAACAAATACGATGGTGTTACTTGCTTCTATTGAGAATTTCCGAAAAATTGGTATTTTGAATTAGGTCGTTTTCGTCCTAAAGGTGCGAAATGCTCACCATCTTTCTAAATGGATGACAGAGAGAGTTCGCATTATTATCTATAGGTATTGGTAAGTGGCCACTTACCCAGATAATGACAGGCATAAGCCCTGTAAACGATTAGAAATCCATATTTTTTATAGACTTGAAAAAAGCTTTCGACACTGTTGACCATAATATATTCTGTATAAACTAGAATATTTAGGCGTTGTTGGTACTCCCTTAAAACTACTTCGTAGTTATCTTACCAATAGATATTGTTCGGTCCATATTGGTGAGGATTTCAGTGATTTTGGGGAGATAACCTGTGGTGTACCTCAAGGCTCAATTCTCGGTCCTCTACTTTTTCTTGTGTACATAAACGATGTGACTACATGGGGCATACAAGGTGTTCTACAATTGTATGCTGATGATACTATAGTATTCTATCATTGTCGCACGATAAACGAACTTGAAAATAAAATGCAAAGAGATATCTCTCATCTAGCAAACTGGTTAAGAATAAACAAATTAAGCTTAAACGTGAAAAAAACTTCATGCATGCTTTTTGGGAACAAAAAAAACATATCCCTCGATATTTCTCTAAGGAATACTCAGATTGAAATGACCAACGTAACTAAATATCTAGGACTATTCATAGACTCAAAACTCTCATGGAGTTATCAATTTGATCATGTCAAAGCAAAGATAGCCCCTGTAACTGGAGTTTTGTACAGACTCAGGGGTTTACTTCCAAAAAATATTTTGCTTTCTATTTACTACGCTATGATACATTCTCACCTTGTATCCCAGGGTATCCCTAAAATATTTCTCAGAGCCCTGTTCTGGAGAACTTGAATTTCGGAAACCTGTTTCTTGGTAGCAAAAACCCCATAAACATGACAAAAAATATTTTGCTTTCTATTTACTACGCTATGATACATTCTCACCTTGTATCCCAGGGTATCCTAAAATATTTCTCAGAGCCCTGTTCTGGAGAACTTGAATTTCGGAAAACCTGTTTCTTGGTAGCAAAACCCCATATACATGACATGTCATGTATATGGGGTTTTGCTACCAAGAAACAGGTTTCCGAAATTCAAGTTCTCCAGAACAGGGCTCTGAGAAATATTTTAGGGATACCCTGGGATACACATGTAAAAGAAATATATCGCCAGACAGAAATACTCCCATTCAAAGTAATACCATTACATGAAATCACAAATACCATACTTACCATATTGAATCATTCAGCACATACACGTTTGAAACACAATTTTAACTCTGAGCTTCATGGTCACAATACACGTTATTCAAAAAACCTCCACATTCCAAAATTTCGATCCACAAAATTCGGTAAAAAAATCCCTTATGAACATTTCTCGATCCCAATATAATAATCTACCCATGAAATAAAAAAAAATAAATCAATACATAGTAGAGCCCTTAAAGATTTGTATTTAAATATGTTTTTCAATGATAGTTATGATGTATAGGATTAAGATTGAATGTGTTAATTTTGTATCGTCTTTCTTATTTGTGTTTGATTGTGCAATATGTAATTAAAAATGTATGTAAATACCGGTCCCAAAATGAGTTTTTATAACTCCTGGGATTATAAGACATGTATGTTTTATAAGATTTTTTTAAATAAAAAAAAAAATAAAAAAAATATTCCCTCCCAAACCTGTTCTCTCAGTTGTAATGTTTAACCCTATATCTGTCGCGCATTTTTTGTAAAACATAACATACGAAATAACATTTGCTGCAATGTGCATTAACTATAAACTAAGGTAAATAAGGTTATGTGTGCCGCGGATATTTTTAAGTGCGAAAATCTTGAAGTTTTGTAGACGTCGCGTCGGGCTTTGAAAGACCCCACGCGACCAACCGAGGGTTAATAATTTTTGAATAATGAAATAAAATAGGTACAAAATTTAAGACATATCGGTTGTTATGTCTTCTAGAGGTTAGGTGTTAGGTACTTGCTTTGAAATTAAAACATTTACATCAAAACTTGTAATTCGTTGGAGCTTGAAATTCTAAATAATGCGTATTTTTCTAAGACTAAAAAAACACCTTTACAAACACTAAGTTACAAATTTTTCGACAGCGGTTTTGTTCTCCGGGGGGCGGGCAATTCGTACACAAAGGTACTTCTTTCCAAATTGAAACATCTACTATCTGGAGCTCAATCACAGATAACTATCGACGTAGTTAAAAACGTGCTAACCACGTGCTAACGCTAACCATTTGACCGATCGCAATGAACATACGTTCTTACCCACGTTCATACCACGGTCGCGTTACCATAGATGAAAGGTACAATAAATATCGTGGCTAAACGTCAAACGTCAAATCAAGAAAGTCAACGCGCGTGTCGGATTGTTTATTAGTCGACTGCTTTTCTCAATATTTGGCTTGCCGATCGCCGCTAAATGCAATACGGCACTCGAGAAACATTGAAAGAAGATATGTGCGAGATTCAACCAATCCTCTTGAAATGAGCGAAGTTGAATTTCGTACGTTATCAATCTCGGGAAATGGCTCGCGACTTGATGCGCTCGTTTTCTACGCATTTGAGGAGAAAAAAAGTGCGTAGAACGTCATGAAAAAACGTAAATATTTGGAATTTTGACTTAATGAAAAAATAATCCCGATCGATAACTTTTAACGCGTGTTCCATTGTGATCGCGAAAACGTTAAACATCCATGGTAAGAAATCGTTATCACGTCGGTTATTACCGCGTCGATAGTGATCTGTGATCGAGCTACTGTTCACGGGTCCAAGCACGCCTTCCCCCACACCCGCGGGTACCTTTGTCACTCCGTTTAAATATTTATTGGACCGATATGGATTCGTGGCATTTGTCTCTGTGCGGCATTGTCCGATACTCGGCGGATCTCCAGTCGGTCACGTGGCCTGGTCTAATGCTGCATCCCTGGTGCGGAGATAGGAGAGAAGATAAATACGTAGAAACAGGGGAGGATTATTCTCAAGTATGCTGACTTCAAAGTCGCATTTGATTTGCAATTTGACGCAATAAATACTTCTACTACTTTCCCTTATCCGTACCAAATGGTGCATAGGGCACTGCATGGTACACGAAAGGCAGTGTATCTTGAAGGTAGGATGATCAGTCTCACGCTTCAGTACCGGTCCAAGATTTCACACATAAAATGCTGATATGAAAATCACATGTAAATAAATAAATATGTACCTTTTTATTTATAAATGCTTAACTGAGGTAAACCCGTATTCATAATTATTTTCACTGTAAGTATCGCCAAAAGTCAAATGTATTACATACTACCTATCTATCTGTTTTTTAAATATTATATTTAAATATTTATCGAAATGACTAGATACATTAACTCTACATCTTTTTCCGTGTTCGCTCCTACGTGGAGCATGTGGACATCATTAGACGTCTCCAAGAGACCCTGTCGTAAGATCATACTCTCGCCTCTTCCTACGTCAGGGTCAATCTCGCGTCCTGCAGCGTTTTCGAATACACCCGAAAGATTTTCACATTGGTGTAGAATATCGGTGACAAAATGACGTACATTTCCAACATAAGGTCCCAGGAACGAGGATCGTTAGATCCTGGTCATCAGTCACTTGTAGCACCTACTAGATCACGTCTGGAAATTTTTCTTACAAAAGTTTAGGAGTATCTTCTTGTTACAACACTCTACAAATGCAATTGAAGACATAAGTGAATGTAGGCATTATAATAGCATAAACATAATAATATATCTTTAAAATTATCTTTCTTCTTAGGGTGTTTTGCTTGAATTAGAAAAAAAAGGAACCGTAGGTAATAGTGATCATTATCATCATCATCATACCTAACCGCTCCCTATGTAGAGCATATGAATTCCATAAACTGCCTTCATGCCAAGCAATCGGCCGCTACCTCCAGTGCATCCTCCTAAGTCAGTCCACGTACCGCAGCTCTGACGCAAATTGCCGACGAATTGTCAACCGTGGACGACCAGGACGCCGAAAACCTGATGCCTTGTATGCCAAGTGATGGTAATAGTAAGGATAATAGTGATACTTGATAAATTTTACCAAGATCAAAAATAAAGCATTAATGATCCTCCCATAAGTTGCAAGTTACACAGAGGAACATGAAGCGAATAATGCTTGCAATAACATTAAGAGGCAGAAAAAGGAACGATTGGATCCGACGCCAGACAAAGGTCTGCGACGTAGTAGAGCGAATTGCTTGGTTGAAATGGAAATAGGTCGGTCACAGCCAGAATGACAGACGACAGATGGACGAAACGCGTTCTGGTGTGGAGACCGAGAAACCCGAGGTCTCAAGGACGTCCACCGATGAGATGGGTGGACGATATAAAGAAGTTTGCTGGAAGGCGATGGAAAGGGACGGCGCAGGATCGGGAGGAGTGGAGGCGGCAGGGGGAGGCTTATGTTCAGCAGTGGACCTTCACGGGCTGATATGATGATGATGAAAATATATTAAGAAAAAAATCGTACGCCGTTCATAGAGGTTATTATACATACATAATATATACATGTATATCAATAACGCCGTCTACTTAATTTCGTCGACAAAGCTTAAACTTTGCATTCTGTTCTGGTTTTGAGATTTGAACATCTACCAAAGGTATACAGGGTGTACAATCCAAATGGGTCAGTATGGTGAAGTCGGAAACTATGAGAGATAGCGAGATCTGTTCTTAGGGACCATGATGTCGATTTTAGATTTAATAATAATTACATTCAAACTTTTTTATTAACTCTCATACATAACCGGGAATCGAACCTGGTGAATCGAACCTGGTCAAAATCAATGTGAATAAATTGTGCGAGTCGCAAGAAGCACAACACTAATGGAATCTTGTTTAAATAATTGAAAGAAAAACCCACCAATAAGATAATTATTTTATTTCAGTAAATGTTCTAAATGGTAGCCATTCTGTTGAATGCAAAGATTAATTCTTTTGGGTAACGATCGCAAAATTGCATTTCGTATTTTTATGGGGTGCATATGTGTTAAAATGTTTTTTAAGGCTGTAGTTAAATCTTCTTAAAAAAATTTATAAAACTGTGGGCATTTTAGTCTAATTTACTGTCAGTTGTGTTTACACAAGATTTCATAGCCAAATTGGGTCCTTTTTACTTAACGCGGTTACAAAAATATTGACCAGGTTCGATTCCCGGTTATGTATGAGAGTTAATAAAAAAGTTTGAATGTAATTATTATTAAATTTAAAATCGACATCATGGTTCCTAAGAACAGATCTCGCTATCTCTCATAGTTTCCGACTTCTCCATACTGACCCATTTGGATTGTACACCCTGTATACTAAATACATTACACATACATAGTGCTCAGACCAATATATTGTCATTTCCCACTCATCCTGCCGATTATTGTCACATTTTCCCTCCTCCATACCCCTCCATGACGCGTCTCCATGCCTAGCAAGATGCATTCAGTTGTATTTAAGGAGTGCTGAAGAAACCAACGTTCAGCATAGTAGGTACCTACCTAGTGGAAACAGACGTTGAACGAATGTGGACGCAACCTACGTCCATGATAGTTGTATATCTGAAGGTGAACGAAACCGACGTTCACTGGAGTTTCATTTCTGACGTTGAACGTAAAGCCGCAATGAGGGAATCCACTGTTTTCTAAAGTATATTTTTTTTCTATAAACGTACTATTTAACTAAGCGAAAAAAAAAATATTTAATATTTTTTTTATAAGTTATTGATGAAGATACGATTTTTTAAAGTAGCACATTTCAAATACCACGCCAAATACTACTATGTACTAAGTGCGTCATTTTTGCAGGAGTGACGTCATAAAACGGGCGGCTAACTGCATGGCACGGCTAACATATTTCTCCAGCCAATAACAAAACTGTCAAAAATCTATGCAAACGATTTCTCCAGCCAACGTTCTAGGGAGAGTGAATGGCGGCCATCTTTAAAAACGGAAACGGGAAACACTACACTTAGATACAAGGAGTGACGTCATTGTTTAAGATTTTGAAATTAATGCTATTTTCAACATTTTTTATTTATTTTTGGGTAAATTATTGAGATATTTAATCCGACTTCCAAATTTTTAAATATTCGCGTCTACACGAAAGCATTTTTAAAATTCAATTCCGGGTGGCAGTGGATTTCCTCATTATATTAGAGTTACGCCGCGTGTCGCAACGCGTGAGTTTGGAATCGATTTCATACATTTAGTATGAAAATGATTATATTAGATATGTCCCGCGTGTCGCCGACCGATCTGACGCCACGCAGATCACTTGATTTCGATCGGCGTGGGATCAGTGGTGGGGGAAGCGTGGTGACACGCGGCGTGGCTCTAATATAATTGCGGCTTAGGACTTTGATTTTTACGGACGGATCACGTACAAACACCAAAACGCCTTGACTTGCACGGACTGTGTGCAAATACTTAGAATTTTGTGTAGTGGTGTAGTGCACACCGATAGCCACTAGCTGGTACCAGTATCCAGATAGGACCTCTAGCCTACATACGGAAGGAGCCGACAACACGCCATCAACAACCAGGTTAGTGGAACTGCGTCTCCTTCCACCCATAATCATCCCTTATATAGTACACTTTCATCCCTTAAATCCCACCCTAACGAGCACGCCACTCGTCCGGGTTTTCTACGCATAGTTTTACCGCACATTTGCCTCTGAGAGGTTAAATTTGCAGAAGGATGTGTACATACTGTACATACTTATCTATTATTATATTTAATTCTGTTCAAAGTATTAAAATCTATGTTTGATTGTTGTCAACTAACAAATTTAATTAGTATACGAGTGCCTGGTCGAGTTACCCGTAGTAATGCACTATTTTACTGTAGCCAATCATCGACCAATTACAGTGATAACTCACCGATACGAAGAATGCACGCACTGGCTAACAAGTATACTAACAATATTGATGTTTTCAACACAAATCTAGTGCATTTTAGGGAACAGTGTCTGGATGCCATCTCTGGCGGTAATGGATAGCTACCTACTGTGTAATCATTTAAAAATGTCTATGTAAAAGCCCTATGGGCGTAAAAACAATAAAATAAAATAAATAAATAATAACTACAGTGACGCTGAAAATTTCACACTTACATTCTTGCAAATATCCTGCTTTCAAATCGAACCCTCCGCTTCCTTCACTTCTTAAACGAGTTTTATTATTGCATGAGCCATAAATTACAAGGTAGAACATAAAAATTTTAAGGCCTTGGCCTATCAAAAAGCACTCTGAAATTGGCTTGCAACAAAGGTTAAAAAACGACTTAACTGTTCCCAGGGGAGCTCCGTTATTTTAATAACTTAATTTAATGACTCTCACGTCGAGTTTTCATGATTATGTTTAGCTTGGCAATATCCTATATTCTTTTATTTATTTATTTTATTCATTCAATTAATAAAAAATACATTAAAAAAATCATTTTACTGCCTAACTAGGCCCTAGAGCCGTTTTAAATAGAATATATAATAAATTGGAAAGAAAGATAAAATTTCCATATCATAATATTATCCTAGAGAGGCTTTTTTTCGCTCCAAAGTATTCGTACTTTTGTATACTCCCTCGTTTAGATGGAAAATTCAATGAGACTCATCGGAAATTTTTGGGTCCAAAATATATTTAATTTTGGAAAACAAACGAAATCGTGCATTTTTCTTGGAGGTTACCTTATATTTTAATAAGACTATGTATCGATGGGTGTACAAATGTCGAAATTAGGGCATAATGGCGTAATGGTACCTAGCATTGTCATGTAAAAACGTAAATGTAAAAATCGTCTTCAAGTTAAATAAATAACATCAAATAATATGATATTCTTTTTTATGCAATCGAAAAAGTTTACTTTCTGTGACTGGAAATCAAAATATCAAAAAATTAAAGCGTACTGTGCATAGTTTTGCGCTATATTAAATGGCGCACAGCTTGATTTAAAAAAACATTTAGAAACCAGATGGCAATATCAGGCGGCAAAATTTTTTTTCCACCCTTATCTGCATACAGTGGTGTATATGGCACTGCATTAGACTGTCAAAGGAATAAACGGATTTAATGAATTCAGAAGGAACCTTAGTAAAACACTAATGTAATACAGCAAAGTTTCTGAGCCATAAATTTTGGATACCACAACAATAACGTATTACAGTTATATCAAGAATAACGAATTGCAGTTACCTTCCACTATGCTACGAGACGGACAAAATTTCATTTAGTTAAATAATTAAAAAAACAGTTATAATTTAGGTAAATATTTGTAACTTTTAGCGTTTTTAGCACGATAAAAACGGCAGTAAGTCATCGTTATATCACATAAAATACGACCTTTTACCTGCAAATCTCTCTTGAAATATCACGAAAATCGGTGTTCCCGCAGAAGTTGTATTTATTGTTGATGCGGTACATCCATCAGGAATAAACCGCCATTTTCCGCACCTTGTGTATTCTGCTGACGCTGTGAAAAAATCTTGGCCATTTTGAAAAGAATGATATATCATTCTGGAGGTTGGCTCATGACCGGACCAGTAATGGTACGACCAGGGGCGTATCGTAAATTTGATATATCCAAAATCTTATTTTTTAGTGAAAATATTTATTTGATTAGGGCCTGAGCCAATTAATATAATTTACTCACAAGAATGCGCTGCCACGTGATCGCAGCCGCTTCTCTATACAATCGTAGTCCTCGATTTTCTCACTATTATAAGTCTTCCTATTATTATTATTATTTATGTTTTTTAACCCTTTTTAGATATCGGCAAGAAGCGTGTTTGCGTTGTCTTATTTTTTTGGCGTTTTGTTTTTTGAAGGAGAAAAAAAAATCATTAAAAAAACACTATGACACTCAAACATGTTAGCAAGATTTAAAATCAGAGCCGGGTGGTGGTCTAGTGGTAAAGCCGAGGACGCCGGCTTAGAATCTTTAGGTTCGTATCTTGCTCTAGCACAATTTGTTTTTCCTGTTTTCTGGCACGGTGCTTTCCGATTAGGTATTTAAAACAGCCCCAAAACTTAAATATTTGTGGATTTTAAAAAATAAAATGTTTCTTTTTCTTAAAAATTTGAATGATCCTTTTTTTTGAGTTTGGTCAAATTATTGGGTAGATCCCAAGTCATTTTCCTAAAGATTTAAAACATCAATCTTAGTTCGGTACTGGCATCTGTTCGTTTTTCCCAAACATCAATCACAAAATTGTCAACTCTAAACTCCCTTCATTCAAAATTCTAACTCCACCTCTGCATCAGGTAACAGCGAATGTAGTAACACAAATAAATCTGTTACGGACCCTTTTTATAAACAACCAATCATACTTCCGTTAATACTACAAGACCTTTATAAAAGCTAAAATGTTTATGAAAATCTTAAATACGAAACGTTGTCCATAAGCCACGCCTATTTTTTTATGTTTTACTAGCTGGAGAGTAAATAAAAATAGTCTAGCAACTTTACATTTACCGAGAAAATACATAACTTAATTTAATATCTTAATTTGCGTTACTGTATGATGTATGAAGAAAGAAAAAATGTCTTTATTGGAAATAGTATAAAGCTAGTGGATGGACTGCATTATTTGTTTGGCCGATTTCAGTATTACCACAAAGTGAAGTAATCTGAAAACATGAATTGTATTTTCATATATTTTTGAGGAAATGTTTTGAATCATCAGTAATTCCATTCAACAAATTTTTCAGTGGTGCTATTGTTGCTCAATTTTAGGTAGCTTCACTTTTCCGCTAGCACAACACATTCCTGTTGCTCGATCACAGATCACTACCGACTCGGTAATAAGCGACGTGATAACGATTTCTTACCCATGGATGTTTAACGTTTTCGCGATCACAATGGAACACGCGTTAAAAGTTATCGATCGGGATTATTAAACGAGCGCTTCTAGTCGCGAGCCATTTCCGAGATATATCTTATTCGCACATATCTTCATTCAATCTTTCTCGAGTGCCGTATTTCATTTAGCCGGTTTTTCGGCAAGCCAAATATTGAGAAAAGCAGTCGACATAATAAAAAATCCGACAAGCGCGATGATTTGACGTTTGACGTACGGCCGCGATATCGCGTGCATCGGCTCCGCTCGGCTCAGATCGGCAATGCTCGGCTCGACGAACGTGGTATTGAACGAATATCATTGTGATCGGTCAAATCGTTAGCGTTAGCACGTGGTTAGCACGTTTTTACCTACGTCGATAGTTATCTGTGATTGAGCTACTTGAGTTTCTACGAAATAAAATCTCTTACGAATATTACAGCAAGCGGTCCTATTCTTGTTCCCATTCCAAATAAAAACCGAGTGATTCCTGGTTGAATAAGGTAACTGCAATATGTTATTCTTGGTATAACTGCAATACTTTATTGTTGTGGTATCCCAAAATTTATGGCTCAGAAACTTTTCTATATTACATTAGTATTTTACTAAGGTTCCTTCTGAATTCATTTAATCAGTTTATTTCTTTGACAGTCTCCGGTAGTTCATTATTCCTTTTGAATCCTTTGTACATTATGCTGTTCTGAGTACATGTCTTGGATCTATTGATTGTCTTTAAATTATTTTTAATACTGGTGTTGCGGTTAAACTGAACCATTGTCATAAAATAATCTGGTAATAAACCATTTAGCATTTTATGAATAAACACCATTGTATTTAAATCAATATTTTCTTTCACGGATATCCACCGAAGATCTTTACACATTGTCTTAATTTTTGAATATCTGTTACGCTTCCGAATTATTCTCATTGCTTTATTTTATTGGATCTGTATTTTTTCTATTTGACCTTTGTTGCACAAAAATAATATTGTAGCACATTAATCAATATGAAGACCTATTATTGCTTCATATATTGTTTTAGCACTTTTCTGATTTAACTTATTTCTTAACCTAAGTGTGGACAAACTTAATCCATTTTACCGATTTGAACAAATTTACATGAGGTAGTTATTGTATAATATTGAATAACTGGTTCGTATGAAAAAGCAACTCGATGGTATAAAGCTTGGTTATTCAAATGTTGCATTTGCATTCGTCTTTGCCGTTGATCTATTTCTTCTTGAAGGCGTTGTTGAGATGAATGTGCTGCTTTTCTTTCTTTGCGCTGCTACTCGTAAGTTTTCAAGTCTCTCTTTTCGCTGATTTGCCAGTTCTTCTGCTCGCCTCTGAATAATTGGGTTCTTTCCGATTTTTTTTATTTAAAAAAAAATTGATTGAAAAATAACAATATCAAGGGAATTTTTTTTCAATTTTTACGATGTCATATGAATTTTTTAGCGCAGTTTGAAATAGCGCTTTTTCAAATCGCTCGCAAAATCCTTCATTTAGCGCGCATGCGGTGTGACGTCACAGCAATATGGGCGCTCACTTCATAATGAATTTCACGCCTTTCATGGTGGACGGGTATGACGTCATTAACCAATAGCGGGCATTAAAAATCATTCGTATTTTTTTTGTTGTTTTTAAAACATAAATTTATAAATGAAAACAACATTTTTGATCATTGTGTTTTATATCGTTGGAATTGTAAAAATATACTTTAAATATTTATAACGTTTTTAAGAATATTCGTGTTATTGGAAAGAACCCTATTATACTAAAAAATCTGATCTACCAGCTCATTGTAATTATATTTTAATATGTACATTTTTCCACAAAAAAAATCCGATTCAAGTCTACCTTTTAATATCTCTTATCGTTGTTTATACGTTTATTTTTTAAAAGTAAAAGTAAGACATTACATTATTTGTGTCAATTTTAACAATTTTGTTATTGAATTCAATACAATATGGCCGCTGAATATTTTAGGTCGCGTATTCGATTCCCGATGAAATATTTATTTGAATCTGGTTTTTCACATAAAACATTTCATATATTACAGGTGATACCTTGGACTGGTGATTATTTTGCCTTCATGTTATAAAAATGATTAAGGTACACTGCACTTGGTGTACCAAGGCAATGCCCTATGCACCATTTGGTGCGGATAAGGGAAAGTAATAGGGGTAGTTTTTCATTGTTTCCAACTGCAGAATTGTTTTCTGTGAGTTTTCCGTACGAAGTTCAGTAATAGAGGAAGTCAGAAAAAGTTGTGCTCGGTCGGAGCACCTGCCACATTTCACGGTGTAAATAAATTGTTCCATAAGGGTAACGATGGCATTACTTTGCACAATGTTTCCATTTTCTACGGGGTTAATATTTATACATTTCCACGAACGCATTTGACCGAAAACACGCCCTTTTTACTGACGAAATAATGAAAAGTTCCGTTATAATAATTACGCAAAAATTTTCCATTGGTCCCACGTCTAAAATAATATTAGAAAATTACTTAAGGCGAATTATTACCGTCAACATTCATTTTTTATAAAGTTGGGCTAATAAATGTACAAGTATATATATATTAAATATATACAGGGTGTACAATCCAAATGGGTTAGTATGGGGAAGTCGGAAACTATGAGAGGTTCGATTCCCGGTTATGTATGAGAGTTAATAAAAAAGTTTGAATGTAATTATTATTAAATCTAAAATCGACGTCATGGTTCCTAAGAACAGATCTCGCTATCTCTCAGTTTCCGACTTCACCATACTGACCCATTTGGATTGTACACCCTGTATATATATATATACATATTTTTAAATACCAGTAGATAAAGCAAATCAAATCTTTCCCTAAATATATCTCAAGACAATTAGATTTTGGCTATTATTTTATACTTTAAAAATTAATACCACTCGCGCAAAGAATATGTTTTTGGACCAGAAATACCCGAACAA
>JAGVSP010004633.1:0-15859 GCA_022494985.1 Micrasema minimum
TTAATCAAACAAAAATTGTAGGCAATTCTTCACAGATCGTGATTCCTAAGATTCGATTTTAGTATGGGTCACCACTGATTAATCCCAGCTTCTCGATTTATTTTGTACACAGTAAGTAACCTTTCGAAACGTTTTATGTAACTGTGATCAGCGATTGACTAAAACTAGAAAAACGAAAAAACAACCATAAACATTTGGAAGTTTTTCAACCCGTCTACAAGTTAGAGTTCATAATCATTGATTACATGGAAAATCCGTGAATTGTTAAATATTAGGTACATTATATTACTAAATTATATACAATCGTTTGTTGAAAAATTAAGTCAACAAAAATTATAATAATAAGAATCATGCCAATAACGAAATAAAATAAGAGTATTTTAATTTTAATTATTTAACGATAATTTTCCTAATAAGCACCTAATAGTGGATAGGAGTCTTTTTATATTTAAAAAAAAACTGAAACTAAGCTTAACTTGCATAAATAAAATTAAAAGCTTTGTTTTTTTTATTCACTTTTTCATTATTTTATACGCTTAGCCAACTAGTTTCGAGTTTCGACCTGCTGGTCATCCTCAGGGCTACTTATCAACTAAAAACTTAACAGTAAAAATTATATAGAGTAAGTACCTAATAAGTGGGTGTGGGTATTTAATTGGTTATAAAATTTAATTAATAGCCCTATGTTTAACATCTTTTCCAACCCTACTCATCTACCCACCCCCCAAATACCCCTACCACTACTCCCTCATCCGTATCCAAACTTTTTTTAAAGTTTTATTTATTCACGTTAGTAAAATGATTTACAAAGTTTGTGCTTCGAACATCAAAGAAATTAAGCTTGACCGCTTCGTGGTGTATTGGTTCGTGCGTTGGACTATTACGAATGAGGTCGCGGGTTCGATTTTGGGAAGGGGACGGTCACTATGAAACAATTATTTGAATGTGATTTTTTTATATTTTTAAATACCTTGGACTGCCGCTGAAGCGTACGACTGATCACCTTGCCTTAATGTAATACCAATATTCACTGCAGTACCCTATGCACCACTACGTATGTATTATATAATAGAAAATAGTGGTAGTAACTGATATAGTCGTATCGCATTTTCACACATAAATCTTGATTTTTGTCATTTAAAAACTGTTCATATAGAGATGTTGAGAGCTTTTCAATTTTATTCATAACTAGCTGATACCCGTCGCGTTGCTGCCGCAGAAGAAACAGGTAATTCTCGAAATATCGATTGAAATTTGAAAGATTTATCTCGTTTCTTTGGGAATTTATAATAGAAGGAATGCTTTGTATTTTCTTTCTGATGATAAATGCATTTATGAAAATTGAATAACTCGTATAATGTGTATAATCGTATGTATAAAGATATAGTGTAAATGTTATATATTTTATTTTGGTGACTTTATTTTTCAAGTGCTTCAGGGTAGGTATTTATAATATATTTTTTGTTTATCCGTCTTTGGCATAAACAATTAAATTTCTTGGCTGTCCGACTCGTAAATTTAATATGAGGACTTCTATTACCCTTGAAAAAGACACCCAGGGACATTTATTTTTTTAAAATTGTGTGTGGCAGGTCCGACGCATGAATGGAATTTACTCTTAGATGAAAAAAAGGTGCGTCCGTCAAGTTGGATTTCAAATATAAACTCTATATTCGAAAACAGGTCACCCAAAACCCTTTAAATGATACCAATCTAAATTTTATGAAAATGATGTGTGTCCGCCATCTTGGATTTCAAAATAAACTCTTAATTCGAAATCAGGACGCCCATACGCCCTAAAAACGATACCCATCTTCATTTTATGAAAAAAAGGTGCGTCCGCCATCTTGGATATCAAAATAAACTTTAAATTTGAAATCAGGACGCCCATACGCCCTAAAAACGATACCCATCTTCATTTTATGAAAAAAAGGTGCGTCCGCCATCTTGGATATCAAAATAAACTTTAAATTTGAAATCAGTACGCGAATACGCCCTAAAAACGATGCAAACCTTCATTTTATGAAAAAAATGTGTGTGTCCGCCATCTTGAATTTCCGAATAAACTCTTAATTCGAAATCAGGACGCCCATACGCCCTAAAAACGATACCCATCTTCATTTTTATGAAAAAAAGGTGCGTCCGCCATCTTGGATATAAAAATAAACTTTAAATTTGAAATCAGAGCCCCCAAGAACCATTAAAACGATACCCATCTTCATTTTCTGAAAAAAAGGGACGACCGCCATCTTGGATTTAAAAATAAACGCTAGATTCGAAATCAGGGCCCCCAAAAACCTTTAAAACGATACCCAACATCCTTCTTAATGAAAAAAAGCTTTGTCCGCCATCTTGGATTTAAAAAATAAAAGCTAAATTCGAAATCAGGACCCTTAAAAACGCTTAAAACGATACCCAAATTTATTTTATGAAAAAAAGTTGCGTCCGCCATCTTGGATTTAAAAATAAAAGCTAAATTCGAAATCAGGACCCTTAAAAACCCTTAAAACGATACCCAACTTTATTTGATGAAAAAAACGTTGCGTCCGCCATCTTGGATTTAAAAATAAACGCTAAATTCGAAATCAGCACCCTTAAAAACCCTTAAAACGATACCCTACTTTATTTTACGAAAAAAAGGTACGCCCGCCATTTGGAATTTAAAAAATCCATATGCTGTGCATGGGAAGCAATTCTGTAATAGGAAGTAATGGTGATGATAATTATTAAATTTAAAAAAAATTAAAACTCATTCGGCATTATACAAATAGAATATATATTTTTCGGAAATTGTGCGAGTCCATATGATCCATATGTTCACCTCGTAGCACAGTGGTAGCCCATTTTACTACCGTGTATGAGGTCGCCGTTCGATTCCCGTAGAGGGTCAAGATGAAATATGATTTATTTACATGTTATTTTTACATTAATATTTCATGTGCGATACCTTGGACTGGGACTGAAGCGTAAGACTGATCATCCTACTTTCATGTAATAAAATGATCAAGAGACACTGCACTTGGTGTACCAATGCAGTGCCCTATGCACCATTGGGTGCGGATAAGGGAGAGTAGTAGTAGCAAATGCTCCAAATTTTCAAACAAAGATTCTTGTAGCTCGAAGGAGAAATAAAAACTTCTAGGTAGACTACCTATATATATAAACTCCAAACGAATTATAAGGTAGGTAATTTTTATTACGAATTCACTGTCTGTTAATGATTTTATTCCATAGCCATAAAAATTATAACAGATTAAACTTAAAATTTTATATAGTAAAAAATAATGTTTTTAAAACGTTATAACTTTTTTATTTTCCCAGCTAGAAACGATTTTTAGGTGTCTTTGAACTTGGAATTTCGTCTTCTTTCTATTTATTGTAAAAAACAGAGCTCTGCAGAGTTATTTTCGATCAGGAGAAGCCCTTGTCAAACGATTTTTTTTCTCATAGAGAAAAACTGACGATGAAACTAACACAAAAATCTTGAACAAAAAAACATTTTCGGAGGTAAAAAATGCACTCGATAGCTCAAAACCAATTCACGGCACTTATTTTATGTGAAAAAAGTCCGAATCGGGGTGTAAATAAATTTAAAAATGTAATTGAAAGTTCGAGGTGTATAAAAATAAATTGTATACGTGATGAAAACGACATTAGCGCCTTTTGCTGTACAGCATTATTTGACGACATTTTTTATAAGCTTTATGTACTTAGCTATGCAGTACTATCGGGGTACATGGCGTTTCTAAAATTCACCCGGAACTGTCACTAAATTATATCAAATACACAAATACAAAAATTATAAAATGGATGTTTATAATGCAGGAACCTTCCCAGGAGTGAATATAAACAACCCTCTAGAACAACTTATTGCAATCGGATAAGCGGTTTTACGAATCTATAAAGGACAAAACATATATACAAACTTACATTCATTTTTTATATATATAGATGAAATCATTAGTATTAAACCACTAACCAAAATTTCTTATATGTTATTTTAATAAAAGCAATTTAAGTGTGATAAGTTTTATCCCAGATACATAATTAAAAACAAAAATATGCCAATGATTGTCGAAAGTGTTACCAGATAAGCAAGAGTAAAACTCGATGCTGCCAATATATTTATTACTGTACACGTAGCTTATATCGGCTGGTAATAAAGTCAATTTTGATTACATTTACGTTGCCGATAGATTTATAATCGAAAGTTTTCGCAGATATTCGAAACTTTCGGTCTATAATGACCCGATAGTTTCGACAACAGGCCTGCTTTATATTCGTGTCTCCACACACTTAACGCGATGTTAATTACTTGTTTACTACTTAACAGAAAATAGGCCGGATTTTCAGTCTTGCTTTTTGTATTAAAAATATTTCATAATACCAAAATTCATTAAAAATATTTTTCTCATTTGTTCACTTATGTATGAAAATACTGCTTCGAATTTCCCTTACGGCATTGCATTGGCAAGATAATCAGTCTTACGCTAAAGCGTCAGTAGCTACCACGTGTAAATTTTTGGTTAAAATACGCTTCACTCTGTGTACCGATGCAGTTTAATCTGGTATACAAATGTATAAACGGAAATTTTTTTTTTTTTCATTATTTTATGTCCGACATAAAAGCATAGCAGTTCGATTTTTTATTTCAGTTTCGTTCGATTCCCGTAGGGGCTGGACATGAAATATTTATTTACATGTCATTTTCATATTAATGTTTTATGTTCTTGGACTGGTTCTGAAGCCTAAGACTGATCATTTTACCTTCATGTAATTAAATGCACTTGGTGTACCGGTACAGTGCCCTACGCACTATTGGGTGCAATAGGAGAATTGGTAGCAGTATTTTTCGATTTTTACAACATAAATAATCGAGAAAAATAATAATCATAATAATTAGGCTGAGATAAGCATAATCGACAAAATTAAGAAAGGGCTTTTACGATGGTTTGGTCATGTGAAGCGAATGAGTGATGAAAGAATGGCTAAAAGAAGTTTAAAAGCAAGTGTGCCTGGATGTAGGAGCCGCGGAAGGCCGAGAAAGACTGGAATGGCTTGACCAAGTACGTCAAGAACTTGAAAGTGGTCATGTAAAAAGTCGGAATAATCGGCGTATGTGCATAAGAAGATGTGTGAATGTAGAGAATGAGAATGTCAGGACAGAGTGGTATGGCGTTCTATCCTCTCTGCCTACCACCCCTACGGTAAGTAAGTTAGTTAGTTAAATAATCGTATGTAATTCGGAGGCTTCTGTGTTGGATATAAAAATTATTTTGTTTTATCAAACAACATACCTGTAAACCATTACAGTCAGTATTGCTTATCGAGTCTAAATAAATTTATTTTCGATCTGCGTTGAGTATTTTGGCGAATTTTCGCCATACTGTTTCGTATTATTCTCACGAATCTATCATTTCAGAGGACTGAGAATCGGCGAAGAGCAATATTCTCCGGGAGACGATTCCACTCGCCGCGCCGTTTCTGTGAGAAACTGATTACCCCCATATTTATCGCCTGTAACGCGAGAAAGAACAATGCGTTTTTATTTATTTCACAGAGAATTTACGAAGAAATATGGTAATGGGAACTAGAAGTTAGATCAGTGAAATATCTTTTACTTGCGGTCGATTTGTTAACGAATATTCATGAGAAAAAAATATTTTCAATTTAAAATGGATTCCACAAACTGCCTTCAAGCCAAGCCAGTTTTCGCGCATCCTCCCAGGTCAGGTCTACGTCCCGCAGTTCTAACGCAAACTGCCGACGGTTTGTCAACAGCAGACGTTCAGGACGCCGAGAACCTGATGCCTTGTAAAATAGGCAAGCAGGGTTAAGGCTCTCGGGAGGCATACGTAGCATATGGCTTAGACTCTAAGACAGCCGAAACGCCTACGCCGGATGAAAGTGGATATCAAGGTTTGCTGCGTCCGTTGGCTCACTTCTGTGTTCTTTACAAAGTCAAACCACTGCACACCTAATATTCTTCTTAGACACCTATTCTCAATACTCTGAAGTCTTCTTTTTTGGGCCCTGGCTAGGTGTCATGATTCGCAGCCATTGAGGAGAACAGGTGAGTAGCTTTGTCTATTATTTATTTACGGACATGAAGTCCATTTAAATATGATTACATATTATATACATGAAAAAAGAAGCTGTAAGGATAAAGCAATATTAAAACATATAAGACAAAACTTTGGACAATCTCAAGACAAGATCTAATCTGATTTAGTGAATGTTTAAATCTTGATAGACCTACACCGAAAAAGTCCAGATCCTGTCTTTAGTTTACAATGCGACATAAAAGAGACATAGGTGTGTTAAAAACCGAAGTTTATTTAAGAAAACAAGAAATTTAAAAAAAAACTGGTTGACACAAAAGGGTCGATTGTAAAGCTGGGTTTTTGAACCGCACCAGACGCATAATGGACCGACAGAAAGCGAAAGGCGAGACAAGACTTACTGTGATGATGTACTAAGGCCGGACATACACTGGCACTAGCTAGTGGCAAGCATCTAGTGACTAGATTCTAGTCTATATTTTCTCTACCAGTGTCTGGCCGAGCGGAGAGTACCTAAGTAGGTAAATGACAACCGAATGTCGCACGCCGCCGCCGCCGCTCCGCGCTCGTGCCTAAGAGAACGTTGGCACTAAAAGACCCCGTTTTTATACAATGCACTGAGTCTTCGATCATTTTTAACATGAAGGCAAGATGATCGGTCTTGCGTATCAGCGCGTCAGTCCAAGGTATGAATTTTTTGTATGTGAAAATAAGATTGACTAAATAAATACTTCACATTGACTCCGTCAGGAATCAAATTTGCGACCTCATCATAGTAGCTCATCGCGCTATCCATTACACCACGAGGTGGACAAATAATTTATTTATTATTATTTATTTCTGGATGATTTATGACGCGCTATTTTTGCGAGAAATCGCCTCAAGAATTATAAGCGTTATTTTTGCGAGAAGTCGCCTATGGTGAAACTAACAATGCACGAACTTCATACTGACTAAATTATTTGCATAAATAACGAGAATTTCGACCATTTATCAGTAATGTTTAGAATAAGGAAAATACAAACAAATAGTTCACATGTCGCGGGTTAAGCTAGTATTACTGTATTTTTGTTTATCAATCGTAATTATTTAAATTGAAACACAGTCAATAACAATGCTTAGTTTTATATGTGGATTTTATTATATTAATGATAAAATCACGGAAATAAATATTTCTCTGTAATATTTATGTATAAAAAAATTCACAAACTTCTCTAATACTATGTATAGTTTGCATAACTAAATATTAGAAGAGTATGGACATACTACAAGTGTCCAATAAACCCATTGATATATCAAACAAAAAAATCATCAAGTCAAGTTTTTATTTTACCAGTGTTTTTAAAACCTGGCGTTGTCCGACCCATACATAAAATTGCATAATCTTGTAAATGGTATTAATAATGAACATGTTATAACTTTGGATATACCAATGCAGTGCCCTATGCACCATTGAGTGCGGATAAGGAAAGTAGTAGTAGTAGCAGTATTGTGCAGTAGTATTCTAATTTTAAAATGCCTTTTTTTTCTTTTGAAAATATGCACACAAAAAAAACATTTTTAAATGCAATAAACAAGGCTTAAAAATCATTTGAATTTTATAAATTCAATGATCTAATTTCGTAACGCCTAGGTATTAAATAATAATACAAATTTTATCATTTTTAGAACGTCAATGACAATATAATATTTTGGCCAAATGAAATCATAAGTCACATCGAATGCTTTGCATTAAATTGTTATTACTAATTTATTTCTATTATAGGCACATACAAAAGTAATAACAAATAAAAAGCTGTTTTACTTAATCGTCATATCCAACGTTAGCTAGATTGAAACTACAGATTTTTTTTTAAATTTGCAAATACGTTTTTTTTTAAACGGTCCTCTCTGTACTCTGAAATAAATTATTTTCAGATATGACATTTAATGCAAAAAATTACAATTAATTACACACATGCAGAATAATCTATATCTATCTACAGGTCTTCTAATTGGGAAAGTATTCGTAAATTGTACGTACAACGTAAATAATATATTATCTCGTGTTCTATCCTAAAGTTTTGGAATCAAACAGCATGTTTTAGTGTTTGGGTAATTACTCATTTACGATAAAATCGAATGAATAATAATAAGTGTGTTATCTATCTGTGTGTAAAATTTGTGGTCTAATAATTAGGAACAACTTACGACTTTAGTTTCTACGTTTGCTGTAAAACGATAAATCTTTCGAAGTAAAAAGAGATTACAAACGCAACTCTTGATTTTGAGACTTTCTTTAAAAACATATTATAGAGTATGTATCCAATACCTGTACCTAAACATTTAGAGTAGGTATCTAATACCTAATCCTATTATAAAATATTATAATCAGAAAAATAATTAAGATAATATATGTATACAGGGTCTACACATAACATAATTATTTATAACTAGCTAACTAACTAACCATCACGCCATTTCCCCATAGGAGTAGGCAGAGAGGATAGAACGCCATACTACTCTGTCCTGACAGACTTCCTTTGCTTTCTCTACATTCATACATCTTCTCATGCACATACGCCGATTATTCCGACTTTTCACATGACCATTTTCAAGTACTTGACGTACTTGGTCAAGCCATGTCTTTCTCAGTCTTCCGCGACTTTTACATCCAGGCACACTTGCATTTAAACATCTTTTAGCCGTTCTTTCATCACTTATTCGCTCTACATGACCAAACCATCGTAAAAGCCCTTTCTTAATTTTGTCGATAACGCTTATCTCAGCCTTGCACTCTGCTCTAATTTCGACATTTGTACACCTATCATACATAGTCTTACCACACATTCGCCTGAGAGATCGCATTTCAACAGCATTCAACCTACTTTCATCCTTCTTTTTCCAACACCACGCTTCACTACCATACATAAGGGTTGGTACCAGAACTCCGTTGTGTACTGCCAATTTTGCTTCTTTCGATAAGTTCTTATTTACCACTATCGATTTCAAGGCACCATTAAACTCTGTTTCCGGCACTAACCCTTCTCTCAATGTCCTTATTCACATTTCCGTATCTTGTAAACATACTTCCTAAGTATACAAATTCTTCAATCTGCTTCAAACTGTCTCCATTGACTATAATATTACATACGGTCATATTCACATTCCTTTCGAAAACCATCACATTTGACTTTTCCACATTCATTAACAAATAACTCTCCTTGCACACATTGAAAACCTTAGTGACCAAGGACTGCGAAGAATTATTTATCTTAGTTCAAATACTTTTCTATAGTCTCACAATCTTATTACGTGTAAATATTCCTCTGATTTAAATGTAAATGTAACAGTTTCGAGGCCAGCAACGAGTCTAATGACATAATAATTTACACATCTGCCATTTCCTATTTTATTAAGTGATATTACAGTCTCCTTGATAGCCGATACAGAGCCACAATTCACGTTGTTATCTCCCGAGATGTGATCTTGGATTGTGGGTTAGTAACGGCACGACTCACGACTCGACCAATCACGACCAAACTGCTCTATTACAATGGTACAAACTACGGACATGTTGCTGTTTCCCAATCAATTAAACCCACTGCATAACGAAATAGAGCATTGTTGCTTACAGATCAAACAGACTAGTGGTACTGGAAATCACTCTTGATTAAGTTCTGCGGCGCTGATAACGATAAAGCTCTCACTCTTCGAAAAACAATTCACTAGAACTAGCGTTTCCATACAAATTTTCCATTTAAATTTTCATACATTTTAACTCTTATGATATAATAAAATATTTCAATTTTGGACTGCTTTTAAATCATCATCATCATTTTAGCCCGTTGAGGTCCACTCCTCCCGATCCTGCGCCGCCCCCATCCACTGTCTTCCAGCAGACTTCCTGATGTCGTCCACCCATCTCATCCTTGAGGCCTCTGATTTCTCGGTCTCCACACCAGAACGCGTATCGTCCATCTGTCGTCCGTCATTCTGGCTATGTGACCGGCCCATTTCCACTTCGATCAAGCAATTCGCTCCACTACGTCGCAGACCTTTGTCTGGCGTCGGATCCAATCGTTCGTTTTTTGGTCTCTTAATGTTATTCCAAGCATAATTCTCTCCATGCTCCTCTGTGCAACTTGCAACTTATGGGAGGATTGCTTGGTCAGAGTTATTGTTTCCGCGCCATAAGTAAGGACGGGCAGAATGCATTGGTTGAACACTTTAGATAGTAGGAAATAACTGTGCCAGAAAACAGGAAACAAGTTGTGCTGGAGTGGGATTCGAACCTAGAGATTCTAATCCGATTCTATGCAATATAAAACAAATATTTCTTTGTTGTTATTTTTGTGCTGAAAAAAAATGACAGGTGCGAGTAAAAACCGATTTACTCATCAGTGAGAAAACTTCGACCAGAAATATCCATAACCTCAAAA
Organism: Micrasema minimum; assembly: GCA_022494985.1. Classification (NCBI taxonomy): domain Eukaryota; kingdom Metazoa; phylum Arthropoda; class Insecta; order Trichoptera; family Brachycentridae; genus Micrasema; species Micrasema minimum. The sequence goes on from JAGVSP010004633.1 coordinate 10,484, forward strand.
TTAGATGTGTGATGTTTAAAGTTTGTATATGGGCCGCAAAATGGCAAGGAAGACCTGTATGCATTTTGACAGATTGTAAGAATACTGGTAGGTATAGTTTATAGCTTGTAATAAACCTACAATAAACTTTTATAATGCACCTAAAGCGGCAGAATCTAAAAATGACGAAATACTCGTAATTGGACAAATTTAAAATAAGTCATTCAGCTTTATGACTTGTTCTATTGAGCAACTATTGTTAATATAAAGATTTTATTTCAGGATTTAGAAAATTTGTTATAAAAATGAAAGTACGGGATATACTGAAATCCGGTGCACCCTTTAGTGAAGCCTACTCGTTGTGACGTCACAACACCCACACACCCACACACTCGCATACATGCGACGTATAGTGTAACGGAAGTGGAACGCGACTTTTCCTGCGTCATGATTGAACGATTAGATACGCCACGCGTCACATCACACACTGCGTTTTTAGAGCTAGAAGTTTTAGTGTTTGCTATCTTACCGACCAGAAAGTTAGGAAAGTATAACAATATTCAAATGTTACATAAAATCTCTCGGATTGACAGATTTTTCATTTGAAAAATCATTAATATTTATCTACCTCGTCTTAGTTCTTATCATCATTATCATCATTCCATATCCGCTCCCTATGTGGAGCATATGGATTCCACAAACTGCCTCCAAACCAAGCGTTCGGCCGCCAGTTCCCGTGCACCCTCTCAAGTCAGATCCACGTCCCGTAGCTCTGACGCACACTGCCGACGGATTGTCAACAGTAGTCGTCCAGGATGCCTCGTAAAATATGTAAAAAATTTACATGTACAATCTCTTTCTACATTATTTATTACTTGTTACTCTGTTATTAAAACTGCTGTATAATTTATGTGTATATTATGTAAAAGCCTTATGGGCGTTAATAATAAATAAATAAAATAGCAAAGCATGGTTAAGGCTCTCGGGAGTCATACTACGTAGTATATGGCCCAGTCAGTCGAAAAGTTGCTGTGTCTGTTGTCTTATCTCTGTGTTCTTATAATCAATTTGATAATGCGTAACGTCTTACATTCATACATGGTGCATAGGGCACAGCGTTGGTACTCCAAGTGCTGTGTATTTATATTATTAATTGCACGAAGGAAAAATGATCAGTTTAATATATTCATACTTTTATAGAAAAAGAAAACTTTTCAACATATATTTTTAAACCCATTATATTTCTAATTCAGTAATTCACTTTTAATCTCCGCTAAGCCGATTTTAACACACTTGTATGTGCCAGCTGCAATAATTTTTAACTTCAAAGCTTCCTTAACGGCTGAGTCTATTATTATTATGAATTATACATGCGTTTATCTATAAGTGACCTAAAAACTATATCTATTACCCTTAAGCGGTCATGAAAACATAATCACAATGTTATTATATTAACGAGTACATACGTATCCATCAGGATGGCGCAACATCGCAAAAAATCTGATCATGATTATCTTTGCACTATGACTGAATATTTGTAAGTTGTCTGCGGATAACTTGGTTGATAATCACACTTGGCCATAACCTAATTACTGTGACAAGAATGCAAGAGACACCCATATAACTTATGCAAGATGGTGGATATTCAAGATTTATATTAGATTTTGCAAATATGGTCAGCAGATTCTTCGCTAATTAATTTTACTCCACAATCGACAGTAATTATTACTGATTGTATGTTCAAGTAAATCATGATTTATGCATCTGATAGTAAGTACCTATATAGAAGTATTTGCCCTTTAGATGGTAAACACGAACTGAATTCTAATTCAGATATTATTGATATTCCAACAGAGACAGAGAAACTATGAAAACGAATGTGGATTATCTAGGCGTTTACAGGGCTTATGACCTATCATTGGCTGGGTTACCACTTGATGTACTACAACATTCCCCATATTCCCAAAATTTTTGAAACTACTATATATTGAACTCGTCTTTAACGTTCCACATTACAGAAAATTTCTATGTTGGTGACATCTATTGAGAAGATTGTTAAGCATTTTTGGCAATCATCTTTATTAGTGGTCATAAGCCCTGTAAACGCCTAGATAATCCATATTCGTTTCCAGAGTTTCTCTGTCTCTGTTGGGATATCAATAACATCTGATATCAGCCCAGCATGGGTATAATCCAGTAATTTGTCTACAAGTAATTGTTTACATTCAAAATGTTGTTAAAGTTAATTCTAATTATTTAGGTACCAAGTAAGAATAATGAGGACAAAAATGAAGACTGCGAATAAAATTTTAATCGGAGCAAAAATATTTTTCCTTTAAAAGTACAAACAAAATATTTCAGATAAAATATTTCAGATAAAATACTAAAATATTTTAATTAAATACATAAACGGATTGCAATATGTACTTAATATCTTGCGTAAACTCCAGCATGACCTCAAAATCACTTATCGTTTAGACTAAATAATCGTAAAGACGATAAAATAAATAAAACCCACACATTTTCTTAAGTCAATTAATTTGCCACGCTTGAAATAATCATATACCATGGCCTAGAGTTGCCAGAACGCCCCAATAAACAGAATTTTATCATAATATGCTATTTAAACGTGTAATATACCACCTGTATCGATAAATCTGGACCATTAGTGCATTCACTGCAGTTATATTTATATGCACTCGCGTAGCCTTGGTGGGTATTAACAATTTGCCAATCACATCGGTGTGTATAGTTTATAATCGCAAAACACTCAGCGACCGGTCGGAACACTTTTGCTGCATAGAAAGTGACTGTGGCATTATGAACTCTGTGATCCTAGCGCTGATGCTGCATAGTGCTGGTCAGTGGAAATCACGGATACAAGCTGAACACAAAGAGAAGATCTAGCACTTCTGATTATAAAGATCTGTATCTATATTGAACGAGGCAGTTAGACTCTCATTCACAGTGAGAGCAGTACAAGATAAATCGCACGATGAATACAAAACCGCACTAACCAAATGACAACTTTCGGGAAATCGCCAAAACGTGGTTTTATTTAGGGTACTGTTTCATTGAAATACGATTTTTTTTAAAAGAGATGGAATTTTTTTTCTTGGACAAAAATGTGGTGGTTGGTGTGAGATGTAGTACTCTAAGTTCATTCCGACGAATCAAGACTTGTGTAGTATAGTATTCATGACGCGACATGTATCTAAATGACTGGCGCGGCGATGCCCCTGGCCTTGATAAACTTTACTTGATAACTTTACTTGACTAGTAAAATCATTCAAAATATCGTGGCTGATAGAGGGTCGTCCAGGACTCCATAACAGCCGCGGGTGGTGGTGGGCCCAATCCCCTTAGTATCTAAATAACTGTCCCAGCGAAAGCTCTGATATCTACAAACACGGATTAAAGTCAAACTTTACTGTACTAACAGAAACCCCCACGGGAGTACTTTGAGTCGGGGATCCCCCTTTTGTCTCCGTTGTCAGAATCCTTTCCTTGGGTGACTTGTACTCGATGTTTTTCTATCATGTCCTTTTATACACCTTTTTCTTATGTTCTTTTTGTATTGTTTTGAGCTTTTACGGCACATTTTGTTGACTGTATTAATTTGTATTCTTGTTTTGTATGTTGTGTGCATTAATAAAGAAAGAAAAAAATTCCATATGGAGACACTGAGGGATCGTAAGGGTAGCGGCATCATGATTTTCTTTTGACTTGATCGATGCTGACGCCCTCTTGACTTAACTTCACTTAGAAACTTTGGCCCTGCAATTTGCTTATGCATTTGCAACAGTAAAAATTTGAAGTCCTGCATAAAATAGCGTGACTGACAGAGAGTCCCCAAGGACTCTATAACAGTCGCGGGTGGAGGTGGGACGATCCCTCAGTGTAGTAACAGAATATTAAGACTCTATATAAATTATGATTATTTATTTTACCACCTCAACAGGTCATAGGGTTACCATATCACAAAACGCGTTAGAAAATTCACTTCTGATTATCGTGTTCTCGGAATCTCGTATCAAGAGTCCAGCGTTTTTAGCCATAATACTACGAAGGCCGCCTACATAATACATGTTGTATTTCGGTTGGTTTATTTTTTGAAAAAATGGGAAAAACCTTACACACGTAATACGGGGTTGATGCATCGATATATAAACCTGACAACTTTGCTATTATATTGTTATTATATTTGTTATTATAGAAACCATCACACAGATCTGACAAAGTGGTAAATAGAAGGATAGACAGCCACACCATTCAAAAGAAAATAACCATTACAACCTAATACCATTATTTTCATCTCGGATCAATCTAGAATAAAATCTAGTGTGTGTTTGCAAACATTATTTTTCAGATGCTGTATGCTTGTAAATTTAAGGTTGTGTTGATATGGAGGTCAATGTTCATAAATGTTGTTCACTTCGCGAATATTATTTAAAGTGTATATTTTAATGTATATGGCCTACAAAGGGTTAAATAACAAGAAACTTGACAGGTTATGTATATACTCGAATAATATGTTCAGTTTCTCTTTCTTGTTTTATTTCGGCAGCGGGTTATTACTATGGTGCAGTTTGACTTTAAATTTCTGAACCACTTTCCAATATTCCGAATTCATTTTCAATACGAGATCGTGTAAAAATACACATAACTAGTTTTGAATGGAGCCAAGCGAGACATGATACCGATACATTGGCTCATATATGAATACTGGTTTTATATGCAATCAATTTGCATCGATATGCTATTATTTGGCGCAAATTTAGCGGGTCGCTCCAGGTCACGTATCTAATACTAGAGTATTCAGTATATTAATTTCTTTAGTGTAAACTTGTAAGGATGACATTGACATTCAAAGAAGAAAAAGAAAAAAAGGAATTTTCGTAGGAAAAATGAAAAAATCAGTATTTCTGCAAAAAAAAGGTAGAATTTAGTTCGATTAAATATTATGTTAAGGGGCGTACCAAAGATGGAAAAATATCGTGTTTTGCCCTATACTTAAAACATAACACTTAGTAAGCAGCTCATTCTAAATGTGGCCGCAAAATGGGGTTTTTACTGTTTTTTTACGGAGAAATAAGATAATAAAATAAAAACTGGTACGCTAACATTTTAGAATTTGATACGTTCATTAATAATTTTTTATTTTAATTTAGCTGTCACTTTATAGTTATCCTGATAATTTTTTTTATTATTTTGTTTTTATTATTTATATTTATTTAGTATATTAAATATTTTTTTACATAGACTAATATATTTTACATTACACTTAATTTATTTTTTTCCTAACTATTCTTATCCTATCATTGTTATTGATTCAATTGAAACAAAAAGCAAAAATGAGGGCTCCGTGTTATTTTTTTAAAGAATTCATAACTTTTT
>JAGVSP010004634.1:0-23418 GCA_022494985.1 Micrasema minimum
CTCAATTTCTCACAGCCATCTTGTGTTATTATTACGAACCAAGATGGCGGCCATGAAAACTCTTCCCGCGTTTTTATGTCCCGGGTTCCCGCCTCGAGAAGAGCGCCGCGTGATTTTTCACGGAGAAGTTTGATAATTGATTTTACGCTGATTGCACTCAATGATGTATGGCTCACTTCGCTGATGATTCCCGCGGGTTGCTTTTTATTTATTTATTTTGTTTGTGTACTCAGCGAAGCGGCCTGATCGTAAATAATGTTGATATTTCAATCTTTACTTCGACGCCCCGGGCGAGACTCCGGAGATAATGGTTCGAAAATCGAGCTAAGGGCTAGAATCCTCGATTCCTAATACAATATGGCCGTCATAAACAACATTAAGTAAAATATGAACCTAGACAAAAGTATTTAGAACCTTCCTAACGTATTTATTGATCTTCGATAATTAAATTTGTTTCTTAATTAACACACAAACATTTTTTTATGTAGGTTTCTAAAGGTTCTATCAAATATGTTAATACCTACCAGTAAGTAGAAAATTTATGATTTGACATCTCAACAGAGACGAGAAGTTTTTAAGGGAATATGGATATTTAGGCGTTAACAGGGCTTATGACCAGTCATTGGCTGGGTTAAGTGGCCACTTGATGTATTACAACATTCCCCATTTCACCTAGTATTTGATATCCATAATGGGTGAAATCCAGTTTTTGTCTACAAGTATTTGGACCCACTAAAAATGTTGTTTATAAGAAAATTTATGTATGTTTTACGAAGCAATGCAATTTTTAACTTTCAACCGTTTTGTACATCTAATTTTTGAAGATTAATAAAAGATTATGGTGTTAGTATTATCAATGTTTTTCCGAAATGATTTCCGAGGATTTTAATTGAAATATGTTTCTACGATAATTTTGTATCCATAAACAATATAACCAACCTACCAGCCGTATAAAAATGTATTTTTTATCACATTTTGAAATTTGCATTTTACTATAATTATGCGCGTGGTAAATTAACGCTTGGTGTAAATTATTACTGGTTGTACATAAACCATGAATATTTATAATAAACCTTTAGGAGCCCTTTATAGGCACCAGCACTTGTATTGAATAGATATTATTTTAATAAACAGACCTACTTGTTCACAAGAAAACTCGTTCTCCGAGCAAAGGGCCGCATGCTGATGAGTTATAAGGCAATTGTTAATAACAATGCTTGATTTAATAGGCGCCGCGAGAGGTCAGGAGTTACGGTATTTTGGTTTAACGGCCTCAACCGATATCTTCATTAGTGATTGAAATCATGTATGAATAATAATGATAAAATTTCAGAAACAGATTGTTTTAAAACATTTCAACGTAGACAAAAAAAAATAGGAAGATAATTAATAACTAACTAACCATCACGCCATTTTTCCAAAGGGGATAGAACGCCACACCACTCTGTCCTGGCATACTTTCATTCTTCCTCCACATTCATACATCTCCCCATGCACGCACGTCAAGTATTCCGACTTTTCACATGACCATTTTCAAATATTTGTTGTATTTAATAATGCCATGGCAATTTCAGAGAAGTGACTTTCCATACTTGAAAAAATACTACCGTGTCTAGGTGTCCCACTAGGTCACTCACTACGTCATCAATAGGCATCTACGTCATCACTAGACATCTATGTCACACGTTTCGTGTATTGGCCCAAGTGCTGGAAGCTTTAGATAGTGGGATTCGGTAATAAGTGGTGTTATGAAATAACCCAAGGAAGCGTAGGTATATTTTAGAAAATTTGTATGGAAACACCCCTTCTAGTAAATTCTTGTTCGAAGCTGTGCGCCTCTAGATTTACGCTAAGACTATGATGTTCTCTGCGTAATCTATAGAAATATGATGTTTGTGTGAAAGCACGTCCAAGTATTAATTAGCTGATATTTACAAAAAAAAAAATGCAATTCATTCTACTGCTATTACTACTCTTCCTGATCCGCATCCGATGTTGCATAGGGCACTGCATTGGCAATACCCAAGTGCAGGTCTTGATAATTTCTCACATTTATTTATTTATTTATTTACTTATTATACAAGCCTATACAGGCTTTTCATAAAAAGAGAATTCAAAACATATTTGGAAATATAATACATGTGCCTTTTAGAAACTTTCGTTATAGATTAGCGGGAACACAAAACAGTTTATTCTATAAGGACTAGGGAAATACACAACAATACAAATACTAGAGTTTATTACAAGTTGACTTGACTGATCCAATGCTGGAGTTGAAGAGATCAACACCTCGCACACCAAGTTGCCATTCCTACATGAAGGAAAAGTAATCCTAGCCAGTCCTAGTTATTACATATGAAATATTTTTATGCGAAATCACATTCAAATAAATGTTTCATATTGACCCCCATCGGAAATCGAACCCGCTACCTCATGCATGGCCGCACAACGCTCTACCGCTACACTACTATAGTTCATAGACTCTCGATATAGGTAACTGTCGATAATTTAATTTGATATTTCCATTACATCTAGTGATTAATTACAAATAGATGCAGCCATTGAACATTATAGTAATCTTTGTATTTTCGATATACATAAAGTTAGGATACATTACAAAATTTAATTCAAAAATACACATATTGTTTTTTTGACTCTATTGTTGGCAAATGATCAAATGGCATTGACTTAGCATTGGCATCGGGATAGAGGGGAGGGAGCTGGCATTTACAGGTAAAACGTACCCCTACCCGTGGTTTCCTGATTGAGGACGATAATTTTACATTTGCGCCCATTATATTGTCCCATTGAACGACTGACATCTGAGTATATCCCTTAAATTTTTGTATGATAACATTGATAGTGGCAAGAGGGGAGGTTGGCATTGTCAGGTAAACGTCACCCGTGGCTCCTGATTAATGACGTTTTGCGCCCCCGTCTCCCCCGACTGACATCTGAGTATATCAAAATAATTTTTGTACAATACATTTTAGTGGCAAGAAAATAAAATTTTGAATTAAGCTAAAACAGATGAAAAGAACATTATAGAAACTGCTTCTACAACTACTTTTCCTTACCCGCAACCAATGGTGCATAGGGCACTACATTGAAACAAGTGCAGTGTTAGTCTTATGCTTCAGTGCCAGTCGAATGTATCACTCATGAAATATTAATATGAGATCCATTCATATTATGGGTAATAAATTAATGTAAATTAATATTTTTTATTAATATCGAATCCCACAACCTCATGAGTGGTTCAACGTGCTAAGTACTAGACCACGAGGTGGATATGATGAAAAAGTCAATTATGAAAAATCTAATAAAAATATTTGTGCAAGATATAGACACTGTGGTGTAGGTATACTCTCTGCTTACCCTTTCGGAGAAATGGTGTGATGGTTAGTTGGTTACTTAATTAAATAAAGTTTAAGAAACCTTTTCCACATGAGTAGCAGTTATTATAATTTTTAAAATTGCATTTCATAAAGTAGGTAGGTACCTACGTTACACAAAAAAAATATTTTTAAAAATTAATTAATTTAACTCAATGTTTGTAGCACTCACTTTGTAGTTTTCATAGTTATGAAATTAACAACTTTTGTTTTAAACTACTTTTGTATTTTTTAACACGCCAACCGGTTTCTGAAGGAGTAGTGTCTCCGAAACCGGTTGGCGTGTTAAAAAATAAAAAAGTAGTTTAAAACAAAAGTAGTTTAATTGCATAATCTTAATAAATTTAATTTATTTAGCTTTTTGTACATACAGTGGTGTACATTGGCGGGTTTATTGCCTAGATTTTTTTTACCTGTAGGTACCATTAAATGCGGATAAGGGAAAGGAAATAAATGTATTTAGTTAGGTATGTAGGTACCTATCTTACTATTATTATTATTATTATGGATAATTTATAAAGCGCCGTTTTTGTATAAATATCCTACCTCAAGGGCGCGCCTATCTGTTTGTGAACCAAAATAAATAATAAACTAACAGGCGGTGACTCAGGTGGTAGCGTCGCCGTCTTTGAATCCAGAGATCCCCGGTTCGAATTATCTCTCCTATTTTCTATCCTCTATTCCTATTTTCAACAACAAATCGATTGGGCTTCATTAAAAATTGTATGTACAAATTGAAATATGTGCAAATATCATAATATTGCATACCTACATTTTTTTTTAACAAAAAAAAACCCTGTAAATAAATACCTACAGTGTACGAAAATTCGTTGAGTAAAGTTCATATTTCCCATAATACAAGGTCCCCTTTGAACCAGAAGTGTCATTGAGTACGTGATTTGCGCCATCCAATCTGATCCAAACCACGCCCCTGTCACATGATAGGGTTGAGGGGAGGGGGGTAGTCATGGCAACCATTTCTCTCTCTCGGATTACCCCCACCCCTGCTCTCGGAAATCCGGGGTGATTCATCCCCCAGCTTATGTATTATGGAAAAGTAATGTCATGTAAGCTCTTTACTGTTCGTATGAATGAATTGTCCCTAGAAGATAATAGCAAGTAGCAAGGTAGGGAGCTTGTGAAAGATTTCAAGGGTGGCATACATACTACTACTACTACTTTCCCTTGTCTGTACCTAATGGTGCATAGGGCACTGAATCGGTATACCAAGTGCACATTGTATCAAGATTTATTTCACATGAAGGCAAGATAATCAGCCTTACGCTGGCTGTTGAGACGTGTGAGAATATTTTTACGTGAAAAATCACATTGAATTGAATATTTCATATTTACCCTGTTGGGAATTGAACCTGCAACGTCATGCATTGCAGCCCGACTCGTTACCGCTACACCACGAAGCGGATAATACTACAAGCAATACGATATAGTAAAATTGAAAGCAATGTTCTTGATTTGAAATACGTGTTTTGATAGTACTCGTATGTTTATGTTTTTATTATATTTTCACACATATTTCGTAAATTGATTGATATTGTAATAAGCACAATAAATTAAGACTGAAGCTTAAGGCTTAGGGAAGCACTATTCCGGTAGAAAATATATCTTATAAAAGTTCTACATAAATAAAACGTATTGTCTGCTAAATAAGAGTAAATTCATACCTTAGTTTTGTTGCTGTGAAAAAAAAAACACATTTTAAAGGCATACCTAGACATTACATGATGTAATAATTACTTTCTAGGGATAATGACGTACGCCATTAATTTGCCAACAACGGAATAGGTACCTACCTCTATTTTTTAATTTTATGATGGGTTCTGCAATATAATTAGGCATGTCTGCAAAATGTTAATAGAACTGCATATTTAAATATCAAAATGGAAGTCTGCGAGATTAGTGAATTAACTAATTGTAATTATTATAAAATTAATATTGCTTGCAGCGAGCAGTCGCGTGCAGTCGAAAAAGTATGCACTAGGGAGGGTATAAAGGGTATTAAACATTTTATAAAAAGAATTGGATATGTTTTTTGCTATGCTCAGTAATTTGACAGTAATTACTATTCTTATTTCGTGTCAAAGTATGCAAAAACGACGAAATTGGCGTTCTCAAATCAAAGGCTAAGAGAGCAGATATTCATCTCTGGGATCAGCGAAATATCGATATGATATCGATATGATATGATATATAAAGGTAAAATTTCGGTAAAATTGAAGATGTAGGCTTTTGTCGAATGATTGTATCTATTTATATCTACGAAAGAAGATATGGAACTTTTCTTTAATATCACGAATGGCCAAGGAAGATGGACTATTTAACTGAAAGATTTATATTTAATTTCATCCATGGAAATGCGATCTTAAAATATACTGCCCAATTCATCTTTTTTGACGAAATTATTATCCTGGCAATAATGTGCTCTGACTTTTATTAGTTAAACGATTATGACTTTATATGTATGTTCAAAATGATTATTATTTTTACAGTTTTTTTAAGTTAAATTAATTTCACAATTTCATTTTAAAAAATCCATTGGAAAGAAAAGGAAGATTTTTGGCTGATTTTTTTTTACAAATCGTTGAGTTGATCCTTTAGCAAAGGTTGAATAATTAAATTAAAGAAAATTCGCGTGTTTATGTTTTTAAGCAAATGATTAGGGTAGCTACGATTATTTAAATTTTAACATTTTCTCTATCGACCGGAGGCTCGTCCGCCAAGAAAATGTTGTTATTTTCGTAATTACGTGTTTAATATAATGGCGTCGGCGACATTTTGCCTATTTAATAGCAAAAAGCTTCGTATAATGGCAGTAATCATGTCGAGGAAAAGCTCTAACGACTGCTAACGACAACAATGGAGCTTTTTAAACATTCATTGGGCTTGCGGCGCCCAATCTACTGGTCGAGCTTTTACGTCGGCCAATTATGTCGGTAACTACATTGTACGGTACATACTTTACCGACATGGCTATCTGGGAATGAAAAACGGAAGTACGAATAAATCCCTAGATATATGCAGTACCTAGATATACCTGCATAATGTATATGTATTGGTATTCTATATTAGCCAGGTAGTTTTCCGATCCTTCGTCGTGGCACATTTTTCTTTTTTTACGAGTATTTGATCAAATATACTTAAAGTGAAATTGGAATAGAGAAACAACGAATCTGCCGGCGATATTCAGTTCATAGTTTTGGAAACCATAGATATTTTCTTACGTACATACAGCGGTTTTTCTATAGTTACGCACAACTTTCCGAGTAAATAAACCAGAAATTGATTCGGAAGTAATTGATCCGATTTTAATGAAAGGCAAAAATATGAAGTTTAATTTCCGATTTATTACCGATGACAGTTTTAAATTTTATTTCACCTTTTCTGGTGGGATTTGTGTTGTGAACTACATATCACTTTAAAAAAAACAGTACGTTTGCATATTGCTTTTTTTTCATAAAGAAGGAAAATAGTTAACTAGTACAAGCCAACAACAATTTTGTTGTGGCATATATTTATGTAGTAAGCTAGTGTTTTAGCATGTAATCGCTACCACAGCCTGCTACAACCTTCTACCAACGACGTGTTTAAAGCCTTGTTTCGAAACCTTCAGCGCATGATTATTTAGCACGTGAATTTTAATTTATTTGCTTGAAAATGGTGGGTTAAGGTTTAAAGACATCACTTTAGGTACTCTTAGTTTAGACTGAGTAATTATAAATTGAGCTCTAAGCCCACGGCAGAAATGGATTCTATACATATTACGTAAATGCATTGTTCAATTGATCATTTATTTGTAGTGAGTGATACAAATAAAAATGTTTTGGATAAAAATAGCGAACGCGAATAAGTAACTATAAATCAGAAACTATAGGATGTAATATTACGAGATTTCGTAATACTTATACTTCTATTCAATTAAAGAATCATATATTTGCGTTTGAGAATGTTAGAATGTCTCAGGCGAATGTGTGGTAAGACTATGTATGATAGGTGTAAATTAGAGCAGAATGCAAGGCTGAGATAAGCATTATCGACAAAATTAAGAAAGGGCTTTTACGATGGTTTGGTCATGTGGAGCGAATGAGTGATGAAAGAACGGCTAAAAGAAGTTTAAATGCAAGTGTGCCTGTATGTAGAAGCCGAGGAAGGCCGAGAAAGACGTGGCATGACCAAGTACGTCAAGTACGTGAAAGTGGACATGTGAAAAGTCGGCATAGGTGCATGAGAAGATGTATGAATGTAGAGGAAGCAAAGGAAGTCTGTCAGGACAGAGTGGTATGGCGTTATCCTCTCTGCATATCCCTACAGGGAAATGGCGTGATCGTAGTTAGTTAGTTAGTTAGAATGTTAATTTTAAGGTACGTAAATTATTCATAATTGTTTAATGGGATGGAGTGTTTAGTCTGTCAGGTTGACCAAATACAATATTCGATCCATCGCATCGTGGCAATTGAGCCACATACCACAACTGCAAATATGTTTTTATCTTAATATATATTTTTTAATATTCCATGATTTATTGCAGAGCATCAACATCATCCATATTCATAACATGGACCACATGCGCCTTCTCAAGTCAGATCCACGTCCATAGTTTTGTCAAAAAAGCTTCAACAATTTGTTTTAAATGCAGTTATATTATCTAAGTACGTACATTATTTGAAATATTACTCATGCATTCAAAAGGCGTCAAAATAATTGGTGCGCGGCGTTATTAGGCGGGTAGGGATAATAGTTAGGGGAAGTTGGGGTTAATTGGCCCACCGGGTGATCGTCTCACCTGTCATTATTTCCCCCAGCCCTAAATCTACATATTTCACTTCCATCCACAGTAAAACCCCGGGGGTGGGAAATTATACCCGCTAAAAAAAGTATACAGTTGTAAACGTATTAATGCACAATAAAAATCGTAAATATTGTGTTGTTTATAAAAACATGTTGTGTTTTTCTGTAATGTGTACTAAATATCATGCACATATAAATATTACCTGAGCAAAGGTGTAGGTACTTATAGGCTATGAAGTTTGAATAATGATATACGCAGTTCTAATACTTCTACCAAAAAAGAGTTGGAAAAAATATAGGATAAATTCCATTCAGTCATTCTACTCGAGATATAACGTTCCTTGCAGAACAATTTTTTCTTTTAAGTTATTGATAAACCCACCCCCAAGTTTATTTATTTATTTATTTTGATATATACGGTACTATTGTACCTTTTACATGAATATGTATATAAAAAAACACATCAATTTAACAAGTTGTTATAAACTACTTAAATAGAAAAATGTTAAAAAATGTTAAAAATGTTACTCTACTTTGAGATATTATGCATCAAGTACCTAATTAGAACTTTTCAATACGTTTTTCCAAGGGATACCTGGAGTATTATTTTCATTTAATGATAACCTCGGCCTGAACCTTACATAAAGCAAGTTGAAAATTAAAGTGTGGCATATTTTTTCTAATAGCAATTACAAAATAAGCAATAAATCTTTTAGGTGAAATACGTTAATGGTGTTGATTACGGTGACGTTCTTAATGCGTATCAGGTAGCCTTTTTCAAAAATAAATCACTCTTAATTTTTCGCAGATTGCGTGTGAAAAGAAATTAAATTTTATTTAATAAAATTTCTTACTTAATTGCTCAGCTATATCGAAAATGAAAGAACCGAACACACAATAATATTTTTTACGTTCTCGACAAATTTTTATGATTTAGATATTAGGGCCAAGATATATTATCAGAGCTTTGCATAAAACAGGCATTTTCCTTTTGTGAAAAACTCGTTATTTATTTTTATTGTTTTTATTGTGATTTTGACTTAATTTACTGTATTTTAGGAGTTGAAGCGGTAATTTAACCATTTTTATGGTGCTTACGCACAACGGTATTTTACTGTCTAGATTAAGATGAAAAAAACTGTGATAAAAATATGAATAGGTACATAAATCATGCACCTAATTATTTAAATATGTAGGAAATATAGTATGAGTACAATCATCCCAGTATATAAATAAACATTAAAAATTATGTCTTGTCATAGTCGTACTGTATCTACAACATATCTTTAAATGAATGTCTACACAATTACATTTTTTTTTTTTTTTTTTTTTTTTTAATTTAAAAAATCTTACAAAACATACATGTCTTATAATCCCAGGAGTTATAAAAACTCATTTTGGGACCGGTATTACATACATTTTTAATTACATATTGCACAATCAAACACAAATAAGAAAGACGATACAAAATTAACACATTCAATCTTAATCCTATACATCATAACTATCATTGAAAAACATATTTAAATACAAATCTTTAAGGGCTCTACTATGTATTGATTTATTTTTTTTTTATTTCATGGGGTAGATTATTATATTGGGATCGAGAAATGTTCATAAGGGATTTTTTACCGAATTTTGTGGATCGAAATTTTGGAATGTGGAGGTTTTTTGAATAACGTGTATTGTGACCATGAAGCTCAGAGTTAAAATTGTGTTTCAAACGTGTATGTGCTGAATGATTCAATATGGTAAGTATGGTATTTGTGATTTCATGTAATGGTATTACTTTGAATGGGAGTAGTATTTCTGTCTGGCGATATATTTCTTTTACATATGTATATTATTTTTCTCTGTTGAAATATTAATAACGAGGGATATTTTTTTATAAGTTTTTTATAACCAGCCGAAGCCGGCCACGCTTCGCTGTGGCTTGCCTGATATTTATTATTAGGAGAGTAAATAAAAATAGTTTAGCATTTCTCAGATATAATTCGATTAAATCGTTTTTATTCCTCATTGTAAAAAAAATTGTAACGTTGGCCAAAATGGATAAAATGGCGGTGCTGTGTACAACTGTCATTCAGCACTTTTTAACTATGACAAATAAAACGCATAGAATGTTCCGTTTCAGTTGGATTCTCCGAATAAAAAGTATATGAAAAACATTTTTCTGCTAAAATGTAATGTTCTGTAAAAATTTTGAATTAATCCAATTATTACTTTCCGAGATTATCGGTCACAAACATACGGAACCTGAATTAAAAATATATATAGATGTTAATGGAACATCTCGGAGAAAAAAGTTTGTTTTTTTGACAAGACAAAAGGGTAGTTGTGCCTATATTTGTACTGTCTATTTAAAAAAGCTTTCGTTACAAAATGAGTAAGTAGACACAGCAAAGTATTAAACCAACATAACGATTAAACAATCGCTTATCAGAAAACCATCAATTTATAGCCCCTTTATTTGCATAATCATTTAAATAACCGCGTCAATTGATTAATCAGGGTGACTCTGTCCAGGCGCCGTCTTTGTTTGGCTAACACGGTTTAATTGACCCCGTCTAAGGCGCGTGCGCATAATGGCCCGTAAAACCAACAATACGTAACTAACGCTACGTCATCGTGACGCTGCACCGCCGCATCACGTCGTGTAAGCACAATGTGAACAGCCTTTAAATTTATAGACACATCACCAGCTGTGGAACATCACTCATTGATTTTTAGAATGGTTTTAAATGGACGTATCTCATTTGT
This sequence comes from Micrasema minimum, assembly GCA_022494985.1. NCBI lineage: Eukaryota > Metazoa > Arthropoda > Insecta > Trichoptera > Brachycentridae > Micrasema > Micrasema minimum. The sequence goes on from JAGVSP010004634.1 coordinate 10,959, forward strand.
TAGGGGGTGTTCAATGCTCCTCACTCTCCCCTAAATTCGAGGGATGAAAAATGAATATTTGAGTTCTGTAATATTTTTAATCTACTGTCCCATTTATCTACTCTTCCATTTTACTAAAATGCCAAAAAGAATAGGGTTTTGCCGTTATTCATAAATTTTAAAGTCTAAAATAACGGAAATTCATTAAGTCAAACTTTGATACATAACAATTCTTTTTGGTGGGATTTAATTTAATTGTTATTTTCGTTACACTTAACAAGTTTTCAACAATTTGACATCTCAACAGAGACGAGAAGTTTAGAAGGGAATATGGATATCTAGGCGTTTACAGGACTTATGACCTGTCATTGGCTGGGTTAAGTGGCCCATTATTTTCCATCACATCGCATGAAAAACATAATTGTGAATCTATACCTATCCGTTCCTTATGAGGAATAAATGAATTCTACAAAATGCCTCCAAGCAAAGCGATCGGCCGCCAATTCCTGTGGCAAAAATAGGCAGTCCTGGTTAAGGCCAAATACAAGTACTACATTTAGATGTTGGATTCGAGCGTTCAACGTGAATTTCGTAACAACTATTTTACATAATCAATACTTCCACAATAAGTAATTAAAAACAAAATACACAAATTTGCGTAATACACTACTAACTATTTTAGGAAAGTTCCGAACAATAAAACGTCAAAATAATTTGATAAGTCAACGTAATGGCCATTCACGTGACAAATACGTATCGATATCTTTAATTACATTTCGATGTAATAACTTACAACAGAACTGCTGGGCCATAGTAAGTATTACGCAGCAGTAGGCAGGAGCTTGCCAGTATTGAATATTTATGAGAAAAATTCCCCCTATTAAGAATTAATGGAAGGAACTTTGGTTTATTGTACACAAGAGTATTGAATTTATTACCATTCGAAAGTATAACTACTGCGACCGAACGTAAAGTCGCTATTGACAACCATAATAACTTATTTACAATACATTCGTAATATATTATCTAATAATTCATAATAGTTACATTCGTAAAGTACGTATGTTTTAAGTGATTCATAAAATATTGGTAAAATTCCTTTCGAATTTATAGTGATTCCGTAACAACCTTCTTCTCTCGCTAAGACTCATAACCGTCTAAAATTGATTAGCATTGTTTTCTAATCCATGTATTCCCGTGTTATACATTTGGATGCAAATCAGTTTAGGGGAATATGAGCCTAATAGCGACCGATGGAGGATCCTATTTTTTTCTGTTGGCCTCAAAAACTGTTTTTTTTGATATTATTGATATCCCAACAGAGACAGAGTTTCTCTGGAAACGAGTGTGGATTATTTAGGCGTTTACAGGGCTTATAACCTATCATTGGCTGGGTTAAGTGGCCACATGATGTACTACAACATTCCCCATTCCGCCCATTATCTGATAACCATGTAATAAAATTTCTATGCTGGTGACCTCTGTTAAGAAGATTGTTAATCATTTTTTGGCAATCATCTTTATTAAACGCCTAGATAATCCACATTCATTTCCAGAGTTTCTCTGTCTATGTTGGGATATCAATAAAGATATCAGCCCAGCATGGGTATAATCCAGTAATTTTCTGCCTCCAAGTATTTGTATACATTCAAAATGTTGTTAAAATGTTTTTTTAAATTAATATTTACTTTTTAACTTATCTATTCAGTATATACTCGTATTATATCAAACATGCCAGGTGGTAACTCCGTGTATTATTCACATATTCCAAAGAAAAAAATATGTTAAAGTTATTTTACTGTGAAGTTTTAACTAACCTAATTTTTTAAATAAAAACGTGTATATTTTTGGTTTGTCAAATGATCAATGGTTTGTTATCAATGTTATGTTCACGTCACCTGTGCAGCGGTGATTCATCCACCCCCACTTTCCTTTGTCTAACACCCCCTCCCCTAAAACCATTAAGCGGGCATTGAAAGTTAGCTATCTTACCCCTACTATAAATCAAGAAACACAACATAAATAATACATGTTTGGAGTTTTAAACAGTTTCTATATTTAAAAAATATTTCGTATTTCATTGATACATAAGTACAGAAAAAAAGGCCAATATTTTTTTTCAACAAGACAATGGTTTCTAGGTTATTATGCCGTTTGTGGGGTTTGTACTGCCAAAGTTTCTGAGTGCAGTGTCTTCTTCTGGGCTCAGCAAAAATGTTAAACTAGTTTGTACGTTTGCTTTCTTCTTCCTGTAAATTCCCTTTCCTTCCTTCCTCTTTTTTATTTATGATGTCATATTTTAGTGTATTAATCTTGTAAATAATGCAATGTAATTTTTAAGCTTTATCTCCCCACCAATACTCGGTACAATAAATGATTATCACTAAAATAACCAAGGGTTACTTGGAAGATAATGCTTGAAATCAATAAGCTCGCCCTTGTACTCTTGCTATGTAATTGTACATGAAGATTAAATAAATAAATAAATTCTGCAATGTGCTTTGAAACCCACAAAAGCAATATCTGCATTCTGAAGGCCGTAAAAATGTGTACAAAGAACAATATATATTTTTTTTAACAGGACAATCTATTTAACAGTATTAATGGAAATCGAGCCAGCGACCTCATGCATGGTATCCCAAAGCGCTATTCACTACACCAACAACATTATTATTATGTTTAAATATCGTTTTTCTTTTCTTTTTAGTGGTGATGCATAAAGACAAGGAAGATGGACTCCACTCACACCAGCACGAGCCCAGCTTCAGGTCGAGAGAGATGGCAGCGTACGACCACACGCTTTTAGACGGAGATATGTTCCTACAGGTAGATATTTATCATTTACTAAAAAATCTTCGAACAAGAATTCACTACAAGGAGAGTTTCCATACAAATTTCTAAAAATATACGCTTCCTAGGGTTAATATCATAACACCAATTATCATCAAATTCCACTCTAGCACTAAGGCCAACACACTAAACGTGTGACTTAGATGTCTAGTGATGACGTAGATGCCTATTGATGACGTAGTGCGTGACGTAATGGGTATCTAGGCACCTAGACACGGTAATATTTTTCAAGTATGGGAAATGTCACTTCTCTGAAATTCTCGTTCGAAGGTACAAATACTTGAAATAATTACAGCATACTTCATTTCCTAAACGCTTGAATATTCTCATTCTTGACTTCTAGAGCTCGGATAAATTTTCTTCATTTCTGAATAAAAACGCACGTCCCTCCCGTTATGGATAACGGATAAAATTCCAGATTTGTAAGCTGAAGTGTGTAGATACTATTTTGACGTAGGTATACCTACCTACTCAAAATATTGCTTAAAACTAAAATCAGCAATTCTTCTGTTTATGTATTGTCTGTAAAATGGTTATCTATGCGCATATTGATAATTATCTCAAGTGATTTAATTATCTTCCGACTTCAGTAGATATTTTTAAAAGCGTTTTCAAGATCCTGTCATCTTCTTAATAATAACTTTTGTTCATCTGGTGTCTGCAAATTATGTAAAATCTCTGTATGGCAGGTACATATACCTACATGGAGTAACAAAATTATAATAGTAGTATAACCAATTAATATATCATAGAGTATAATCCGAAAACTGGTGAATATTTTGGAGTCGAGTAAATTAATGTGTAATAATATGACTTTTAAATCTGAGCTAAAACTTTTATTTCCTTCCCGTATAAGCTTTCATAAGTACCTACCTACCGTAGATTAAGTAAAATTGCACACTTTCCTATTGAAATGCGCTTTTTTTTGTTTTGTTTTCTTTACGGATAGGATTAATTTGACTAAATAATATTTGATTTATCGAGAAAAAAAAACAGCTTCTTACTCAATTTTCTCGAAAACCATGGGTCAAATAAAAAAATATCTAAAAAATCGACTCCAAATGTGATGTAGATTCACTGGTTTTCCCGCTTGTACATCGAGTTTTGTTACACGGCGTTTATAACTATGTGCTAATTTTCCGTCGATTTTTACGATTTATTATGATGTCAAATGTCATCACAGGAATGTAGAGATCTTTATATTTCCTTTACAATAACTTTAGTTCGGTCGGAGTCTGCGAATGTAAAAGCTTTGTACACTAATTCTCCGCCCACGCAAATTCGCATTACGCGGATATCATTATGCCTATAATGTACAGATTGGAATTCGATTGCCGGCTTCGATCTCGTATAAAAATTTACCACGCTGGTAATTCCAGGAATAAAAATTTCGGCAGCATTGTGCCGACGAAAGCATTATGGTTTGCATATATTTATATGCGTTATTTATGGCCAGTTGTATGAAAAAAATATACAGGGTGGACGATTAATCACGTGCAGAGAAGTCGAGCACCGCTGGGCGCCTCTAGTTTGCTTATTTATTGTGAGGTTCACACGAGGTACCTAGCGCGGACCTATAAACATATTCGGATATAATAATATCGCTTGGTAGGTGCCGACGTTTACCGCTGCCCTAGCAAGGGTTGACTGTAATTTCAGTGCTTTTCAAACATACTTTTTTTTAACAACAATGTGTACAAGTACTTGTAGACAAATTACTGGATTATACCCATGCTGGGCTAATATCAGATATTATTGATATCCCAACAGAGACAGAGAAACTCTGGAAACGAATGTGGATTATCTAGGCGTTTACTACGCCAAAAAGATTTCTGACAAATGCTTAACAATTTTCTCAACAGAGAAAAAAAATTGAAAATTATCGAAAAACAAACTCAAATGTGAAAGGTTCTATACAAATTCAATATAAATACAACTTTTCGAAATTTGTCATAAATGTGGTTATCAGATGATGGGCGAAATGGGGAATGTTGTAATTCATCAAGCGGCCACTCAACCCAGCAAATGACAGGTCATAAGCCCTGTAAACGCCTAGATAATCCACATTCGTTTTTAGAGTTTCTCTGTCTCTGTTGGTAAATCAATAATATCTGTTTTTTTTTTTAATATTAAAATCGATCTAAGTGCTCTCAAATTTTTCCTGCTGAATTCGGTTTAAAAAAAACTAGTCTTCTGGTTCTATCAACTTATTCTATTTTGTGACAGCTACCCCGACAAGAAACCCTGTAAATGCTTCGCCTTCTATATTCCCGTCTCAATCAAATAATCTTCTTCGTCTCTGTTAATTCAGGTTGGGTAAAAAATTAATGTTTATTTTAAATAATCTTTCCATTTGAATGAAATATCGTTCTTATATCTAATATTATTTGCTACTGGTATATGGTACTGTTGAGAATCATTGTTTATCGATATGGGCAATATAGTATATCGCCTGCTGGGATAAGCAGAGCGTATAAAGTAGACGACTTCTGTTCTGTTTATAGCGCCTTTTTATACTAATATTATAATTGAGACCCAGCGATTGCATTAAAAACCAAATTAAAATATTTAGATAAATAAATATCATTAATGAGTTACATTATGTACTGTTAATAATTTAAGAGATCTTGCAATTGACTTCAATGTTTGATTTCCTAACTGTATGCTTTTTTCTCATTTATAAGCTGTAAGTTCTGTAATCAAATAAATAAAGAAACAATTCTAGTGGATTTTAAATTTGCAATTAGACAAACTTTATTCATAATCAATAAGTACCTACCCACCACGTTTTTTTTCTAGGGAAGATAAATGAAAAAGAACTTAGAATAACCGTTATGGATGAAATAGTAAAATGTTTAGGATTAAACATGAAATGATTTCGAATCATACTAAAGCCCTTTAGGAAAAATTAGGATATTTATAAATGATTTAAGTCCTAAGTCAAGTCTACGTCACGTAATTCTGATTAGAATAAGTTTTGCCAAATTGTTTATCGTTTTGACAAAAAATTATTACGCTCTTACGAGTAAGATCCTTCCTGCACTGCGATCACTAATGCATCAATATAATAAATGTTACCTATACATGGTGTAGCAAAATTAGATGTACAAGGGGGAAAACAATGAATCTACATCATATTTGGAGTCGATTTTGTTTAAAAAAATAATTAATTTGACGCATGGTTTTCGAGAAAATTGAGTAAGAAATTGATTTTTTTTTCGAAAAATTCTTACAAATTATCATATAATATAATCTAATTTTCATTAAATTAAGAAAGGTCGTTTACGGTAGTTCGGTCATGTAGAGCGAATGGATGATGAAAGAACGGCTAAAAAAATATATGATGCGACTGTGCCTGGATGTAGAAATCGAGGAAGGCCGAGAAAGACATGGCATGATCAAGTAAAACAAGTGCTTGAATGTGGGCATGTAAAAAGTCGGAATAATCGACGTGCGTGCATGAGAAGATGTATGAATGTGGAGGAAGCAAGAGAAGTGTGCCAGGACAGAGTGGTGTGGCGTTCTATCCTCTCTGCCTACCCCTTCGGAGAAATGGCGTGATGGTTAGTTAGTTAGTTAAATAAAATAAAATTATCATTATATGTATACAATCAAATAATCAAATTAATACTATGTATTAGAAAAACAAAAGCAAAAACTTAATTTTAACAAGAGTTCGTATAATTTTACTTAACCTACGGTACCTACTTATGAAAGCTTTGAAAGAAAGAAAAAAAAATCAAAAAAATCTTCTTACACGTTCCACTCCAAATATGATGTAGACTACACCAGTTTTCGGTTTGTACTACGAGTTTTGTTACTCCATGTATAGGTAATCGCATTACTGGTAATCTGAAAATGCGACACAAAGTTAATTTAGCTTCTTAGATTTATGTTTTGAACACAACATTGAAATTTTTTATTATTTTTATTAATAATGATAATGGCTAATTTTTCTATATTGTTCCTTTTGTAATTATTGTTCCTTTTGTAATTATTGTATTTTAAGATAAAGCATTGGTAACTCTGTAATCTGAAGTATTGTTATATTTAGTCTTTCTTTTTCTAATATCTGTCCCAGAATGAGTTTTGTAACTCAATTGGGAGTGCAAAGTATTTTGTACAAATTAAATTTATAAATAAAAAATTTAAAAAATAAAAATGATTTAACCACCTCGCGATATGATTGAAACGATGAATTTGTCGATGTCATGTCTGAACTATTCACAAGTTAAATTTCAAACAAAAATTATTATTCTTAGATTAATTTAGGAATAAAAACAAACTTCAAAGTTAATAAATTCTCGCAGTTTCACGAAACTTCCCTCTGAAAATAATATAAATTATTAATTACGAGATAAGTCGTAACTCGTCAAACGGTTCGTTTTGTTTCTTTATGGTGCGTGTTAAGTCAGTGTAGGCACAATTCAATTTTAACTTATTTTTTACACGAGTCAAAACAAAATGACGCTAGCAATCGTGCAGGCTGTTAAAATGTAAACTCGAATTAATTTAAGTCTTTACATGTTTCCAAATTTTTGTAAAACGAAATTGATACACTCGACTAATTAATTGATAGTCGAGTAAAAATAAAACGAATGATTTTCTATCAAAAGTACGTAGGAATTTGATGCTTTTTCCAGTATTTTAGTATATTTTTTTTACAAAATTTATTTTAAAAAGTTAATGAGTATTTCAAGATACATAACACTTAGAGTACCGATGCAGTGCCCTATGCACCATTGGGTTCGGATAAGGGAAAGTAGTAGTAGTAGTATAAGTATATTATGTATTTAGGTACCTACTGTGCTACTTTATTTACGATATACCAAATTCAGTTTAATACTTAAGTTAAAAATTTAATGTTAAGAGTTTAATCTTTTTTTCATAAATAAAATCAACTAGAAATTACAATATGGTAGTAAAGTGTTGTTTGAACCTAAAATATTGAAAATCTTTCTTCCCTCCATGAATTAATTATAATATAATCTACGAATTTGGATCTATAGTAGTAAATAATGAGAAAATAACTGAATGTTTCTTTTTTATTTAAAGACCTCTACGTCTGAGTAAGTAGCAATTAACAAGTATTGTAAAAAAAATAATATGAAATTTTGTTTCTTGAAAAATAAAAAATGGTGATCTCGGTAGTGTTGGTAATAAAATATAAAACTGCCGATAAACAAATGTTGACTTTGAATTAAATTTACACAGCAGGAACAAGGAGTTAAAATACCCTTTTCCATATTCGTAGGTAGGTACGTACCCGAGAGGATAACATTATTTAGTGCTGGCAACACTGGACCCTTGTCGGGAACAAATTATTACGGCTGCACACACTCGTGCTTGATATTTGACGCGGGAAACGAAAACGGCGGGAAATTCGATACGAACGATTAACCTTTTTGACAGATGCTTTTTTGAGGTTATGGATACTGCGACAGGTTGAAGTTTGATCTTTCGACACTTCAGAATACGATTTATTTCGTTTATGTATAAGTAGCTTCCTAATATGTTCTGAGGATGTAAGTTGTGGTATAAAACAAGTGATAATGAACGATATAACCTTATTTAAAAAAAAAATTGGTATGTGTTTATCAAAATTTGACAATAAATCATAAGTATTTATATTCTTTCCATTGGCAGCTCATTTTTACTCCCTAACTCTTCGCACAAGAATTCACTAGACGGGGGGATTCCATACAAATTTTCTAAAAATATACACTTCCTAGGGTTAATTTTCCTAACACCACTTATTATCATATTCCACCGTCTGAAGACTCCAGCACTCAGGACAATACACGAAACGTGTGAGGTAGATGTCAAGTGATGACGAAGATGCCTATTGATGGCGTAGTGAGTGACGTAGTGGATAACTAGACACCAGACACCTAGGCACGGTAGTATGTTTCAAGTATGGAATGTCACTTATATGAAATTTTTTTTCGAAGCCCTAACTACTCTATTTTACAATGAAATTAATAAAGTTGCTAGTGTAAAAAAACAAAACGTATTAGTAACTTTTGAGTTATTTATTTAGTTTAAATTTATAAAGTAAAATTTATTGGCGTTCGTTTTTATTTAAAGTGAATCATACATATTATAAATCGTCGCCGTTCATGCAAAAGTCACTAACTCGAATATGCCATTCGAAGCGTAAAATTACGTTCTTTAAGATGCAAAACACCACCAAAGTAACTTAGTTAGAAAAATGTCTTGTAAATCGTAATTATTTGTTTTTCACTAAATGACTTTTAATTAAATCTTAACAAGCATAAATCACCAAAGGCAGATAGACCTTTTAGACTGTTTTTAAAAAGAAATGAATAAACAAGCAAAAGTTATCAAACGAAGATAGTGAGTTTTTTTTATTTGTCACTCATAATTTATTTGCTCTTTTTTGAAACAGCAAAAATAACTAAAGCGAAACAGTTACTTTTGCTTGTCAATTTTGGCTTGCATTGTACAGATTATAAACAAGCAAAAGTCACTAACCCAAATTTTACCCCCCTTGCTTCATTAAAAACCTTCTAGATAGATTAAAATTTATCAGAAAGAAAAACTTATACATGGATTTGATTAAAAAAACAACAAGGAATTATTCTGTGTTAAAAAATTTCTAAATCATCAAAATCTGATTTTTCCTTGGCCTTCAAAACTTTAAAATCTCGATTTCTCAAAATGGTGTATTTAGGGTTAGTGACTTTTGCCTGAACGGCGACGAAATGTAGTAAAAGATTTTTTTTTTTTTTTATTTTCAATTTTTTTATAACTAGTGACTAGGCTTTGGATAATTATTTATAATAATTTAGGTAATTATTATTAAAAATTAGATAATTATTATCATAATAAGATAATTATTTATCATAATTAGATAATAATTATCATAATTAGATAATTGTTGTTAAAATAACCAATGGTTAATGTTCTGACAATTTGAAAGTACCTAATGAAAGTTCATTGTAAACCTAATATCATCGTATGTTTGTTATAAGGATGTAAGCAGTTTCATCGTCGTAAATTGGAGAATTCCAGTAGATTTGCAAACATAACGTAACTAATGAATAGAATTTCCATACTTAATACCTAGTGTAGGTAATAGCTAGTATCGTAGCGGCTCGCGGTCACGTTACGTCGGAGAAATTAATAAGGTTATCAACGGATAATTGGCCGGCCAGCTATGAGGGCGGATCTCGCGGATAATCTGTGTAATTTGTCAATAACAATCACTCATTACGTATAAATGTTGTTTTAAGTGTGATCTCTGTGAGCCGAGCTAATGCACGCCGTCGTTATGTTCTGGCCGCTATACGACTCCGCGAGCTTTTAGATTCAGGGTTGATACCTACATCCTTAAAAAAGAAAAGTATTAAAATGCATTTTTTTTCAATTTCTACCGGGTTGAGGTCTAGTGGTAGAGATGTAGACTTCGGGTTGGAATCTCTAGGTTCAAATCCCACTCCACTACAACTTTTTTCCTGTTTTCTGGCACAGTTATTTCCGACTATTTGAAAGCTGCCCAGAAATTGAAATATTTGAGAACATCATATGAACTCAAATATTTCGTAACTTCTGTGTAAACTGTCAACGGATTGTCAAAACTAGCTTTTTTTAAAAAAGAGAATAAACAAAAATAGCATCCTGATTTACGAAAAAAAAACCAGTTATAATGATCTAATTGAAAATCAACATCAAAATGTACTTACCTAAACGATAGTACCTAGGTTCCTAGGTACATTATAAAATGACACAATAAACAACGTTTTGAGTGTGTCCAAATACTTGTGGACAGAAACTGAAAGCGGAATGCGGAATGTGGCCACTAAACCCAGCCAATGATAGGCCTTAAGCCCTGTAAACCCCTTACATCCATATCCCCTTTCAAACATTTCGTCTTTGTTGAGATGTAAATTGTAATTAAATAATACCTTAGTGAGTCGCCATCTTTTTTTCTAATTATGTAATTGTGATTATAAACGAAAATATATGTGAAATGTTAATAAATAAACAAAAATAAAATTTATTGGCAACCCTGCATTCACCGCCTGTGGCCTCAATCATTTTGATACACTCAAATGTTTGTGCTTAATTTCTTTTACGATAAATATATTTTCTCAGATATCAAATGTCAGTGGATGGCAGTTCAGACTACAGGCGGATATTTCTTATTTCATTGTGTTACAAAAAATAATAATGTAACCATGACACAACCTGCGATCGTTGTACCAGTTTGACAGCGCTTAAAAAGGTTTAATTACAGTCCCAGTGTAAACATAACTTCAAAAGCTTTTTTATGTGTTGTTTTGAACATTTTAATAATAATAATGTTTAATCTTAAAAATATATACAAGGGGGTTGTGGTCTAGTTTTTCTAGGCGTTTCGGCTGGCTAGGCCATGTACTATGTATATGCCTCCCGAGAGCCTTAACCATGCTTGCCTATTTTATAAAGGCATCAGGTTCTCGGCGTCCTGGTCGTCCACTGTTGACAATTCGTCGGCAGTCTGCCGGACGTGGACTTGACTTGGGAGGATGCACGGGAGCTGGCGGCCGATCGCTTGGCCTGGGGGCAGTTTGTGTATTCCATATGCTCCACATAGGGAGCGGTGATGGTATGATGATGTGGTCTAGTTGGTAGAGTGGTGGACTTTGAATTAGAATCCGTAGGCTCAAATCTCGCTCTATCCCGACTTATTTTAATAACTTTCCAGTACAGTTTCTGACTATTTGAAAGTAGCAATGAAATCGGATTTTTTTAAAAATAAAAAAATGCGATCATCGAGAACACATCTATACTATCATCATTATTCCATATCCACTCCCCACGTGCAGCATATGGATTCTACTTACTACTATGAAAGCCCCACCCTTTCCCTAGACTGGTTTAAAGACTATTGAGTCTTTTTTCAGTCCAGCCAACTCTACCGATTTTTTCAACAAGCTAAACCGCGATTTTAAGATTGTTAGTGTGATAAAAATACGGATGAATTTACGTTATGTACGCGAACAAATGCTTTCATTGCCCCTACCACTGTCTCGGCTTATGTATTATAATTGTCATTGTTTCCATCACCCAAACCAACCAGAGTCGGCCCAAATTAACAGTGGTAGGGTATGTTAGTTTCTACCCAGATCATTATTTATTTATTCTCTACTTACTACTTACTGCTCCAAGCAAAGCGATCGGCTGTTAGTTCGAGTGCATTTTCTGCGACTACGATTGTACGGAGAAACGCCGCTGGTCACGTGATAGCCATTCCTCTTAACTTCATATTATACACTTTTCCGCCTAAACTGCATTTCGAAAATATTCCCAACACCTGTCGCGCCATGACGTCACGAATTGTATTTTGCACGGATGCACGTTACGTCACTAGGTGCGTGTTTCCAGAACGTTCTGCTGCCATATGATACCGGTCTACCGCCGTAGTCAGCCCTCGTGCACTCCTGGTCACGAGAGCTTTCCCTTTCCATTGATGGATCGGCCCGCTGTTGAACTTGGAACAGCCGAGATTGATCAGTCGCTTTTGTACAGTACTGTAAACAAGTGAATACCAAACTACGAAACTTTCTAGGAGTAACTTGAAGAGACGCAATGCTATTTGACTATAGCGTTTTACGCATTTTAATTG
>JAGVSP010004635.1:0-28915 GCA_022494985.1 Micrasema minimum
TGCCTCAAATATAAATTATTTACTTCCTAAAAGAAAAACAACGATAGCGCAGCGCCACTTCACGTTTATTGGACCTAAGATACGAGTATATAACCAAATGGACACACAAACCAAATTATTAACCGACTTCTCCAAATACAGGGTCGGTGTCGTTAGTTGGATAAGTCTAATGGGTCGTGTATATATTGAAAATGCCTGCAAAAATATAGCTATGTAATTATTAAAATTTGATATGCATAAATATTGTTTTGTAAATTCTAAATTTGTGAAATCCAAACTTGGTTCTATTATACTAATTATGTAAATATTTCAATTATGTTTAGTACTACAATGTGTTATGCATAATACTACAATGCCCTGACTCGACACGGACAATCTAGTGAGTCGGGGCCAGATCATTGGCACGGGTCTCTACTGATTGAGTCGCCATCCCATTATTGTGATTATATTAAATGTGAAATGTCATAAATAAATAAATAATTTTCTGCAATTACCTACCTATGTAGTATGTATGTATACATGGAGTAACAAAACTCGTAGTACAACCCGAAATCTGATGAATCTGTATCATATTTATATTACCTACATATATGTTCTACTTTTCCTCTAAATACCAAGGATTGTTTCTCGTAATGTAGATGTTCCGTAGTGTACCTACAATGCTGAAGATGCCCTGACTCGAGACAGATTATCTAGTGAGTCGGGGCCAGAGCATTGTCACGGGTCGCCACTGAGTGATTAATTGTGATTTTAAATGAAAATTTATGTTAAATGTTAATAAAATAGATAAATAAATATTTGGAGTCGAATGTGTAATAATATGACTTTTTAGTTCAGACTAAAAAGTCATATTTATCAAGCTCAGTTGCTCGATCACAGATCAGTACCGACTCGGTAATAAGCGACGTGATAACGATTTCTTACCCATGGATGTTTAACGTTTTCGCGATCACAATGGAACACGCGTTAAAAGTTATCGATCGGATTATTAAACGAGCGCATACTAGTCGCGAGCCATTCCCGAGATCTATCTTATTCGCACAAATCTTTATTCAATCTTTATTATAATTTTAGCCGTTTTTCGGCAAGCCAAATATTGAGAAAAGCAGTCGACATAATAAAAAATCAGACAAGCGCGATGATTTGACGTTTGACGTAAGGCCGCGATAATAGCCTAGATCGGCTCCGCTCGGCTCACTTCGTCAATGCTCGGCTCAGCGATCGCAGTATTGAACTGTATGTCATTGTGATCGCTCAAATCGTTAGCGTTAGCACGTGATTAGCACGCTTTTAACTACGTCGATAGTTATCTGAGCTTGAGCTACAGATTAAGTATAATTACACAAATCGTTATGGAAATGCAGTTTTTTATATATTTTTTCTTCGGGGATAACATTATTTTGTACATATATAAATAAAATTAACTTCGTACTCAATTGACACATTTCTTTACTTTACGGGAACAACATTACAAACACTAAGGCTTGAGAAAAAAACATTGAATGTTTGTGGTCTCACCGGGAATGGAACCCGAGACCTCCGTATCGTCATCTTAGCGTCTTGGCCATCACGCTACAGACGTTGCCATTCATGACCGATTTACATTTCTTTATGTCTTGTCTTGCAGCCGCAGCCGATGCGGCAGATTGAGATTGACGTCACAAAGCCCAATTCGTCAGGAAATAAGAGATTGGTAAGTCATACATATTCTAAAGAGCTACGCTCGTATTGTATGTGGTAAGGAGCGAGGACAATACATATTCAAATGAGCACAAACATTCTAGACAGAAACAATGCGTCACATGGCCACAGTACCTACCTAGACGCCCTAGACACTGTGAGTAGGTGCTACCAACATAAAATAGGGGAGGCATGGGTAAAGTGGTCACAAAAATGCAGAACCACAAAAAATCATCATCATCATTCCATATTCGCCCCCTATGTGGAGGACATGGACTCCTCCAAGCCAAGCGATCGACCGCCAGATCCACAAATACATTACGTACCTACTACTACTACTTTTCCTTATCCGCACCCAATGGTGCATAGGGCACTGCATTGGTACACCAAATGTAGTGTATATTGATTATTTTATCACGTGAAAATAATATGATCACTCACACTCTTCAGTATCAGGCCAAGGTATCACACATTAAATATTATTAAGAAAATCACATGTAAATATTTCATAAATATTTCATCGAATCCCCGACCTGGTGCACGGCAGCCAAATGCGGTACCACTATGCTACGAGGCGGACGGCTATGGGCAAGAACCGTGCTGAGGTAATTATCAAAATCAAATCACATTCAAATAAATTATTCATATTGACCCCCATCGGAAGTCGAACTCGCTACCGCTACACCACGAGATGGACATAGAACCTAAACAATATTATAAAAATAATGTTTTTTTTTCACTTAAATTTTCCCAAATCATTTAAATGTATAAAAAATATTTTATGTTAAATTCAACTCTATATTTATACGTAAACGGTGCTATATAAAAATTATGATAAAATTTTGAGTTGTTTATTTACCTTGTTTAAAAAATAGTATTTCTATATCAGAAGTTTCCTCGATAGGACATTGATCATTTCCTAAACCACCTTGCCCTCACTTCCCCTGAAACCGAACAATAAAATTAGGTACCTACTTGCTTAAGTACAGTTTGACATCACTCCCAAACAATATCAACATAAACACGGGCACATTATTTTATGTTTTCCCCGGTATGCACGGCTTGGTAACCCGTTATTAAATTTTATTATTATTTGTCACGGGTTTTTTTATTATGAACGACCGCGGCCTTCCACTTTTACACAGTAAATAAAAATGATTTATTTCCTTTGTTTGTGTAAATTTCTCTCGCAGCAGTGTGTTATTGTTATTACGGTTTGCTTTCTTGAAGAAAATTCAATAAGTTTCCGAGTTTATTACGAATATTAATGTTAGCGTTCATACCCGTCGTTATTGGAAGGAATTGTCTTTCTGAAACTTATGTCGTGGATTCCAATGTTAAAAAAGAAAAGTAGGAAGGTACCTACATTGACACGCTAATTAGGTAGGTATTTAATAAAAATTCTTCTTTAAAAAGTTTATCTATCTATCTACATACATATTAAATCCACCCAATTTTCCAAAATAAAGTCCTATTAGACGTTGCGAGAACGTTTTACATGCGACTTCTGGTTCGATTAGGTTGATCGTATAAACGTAAAGAAAACGGTTATAAAATGCGAAAGTGGCGCAATTTATAAGACCATTGATCGCGTAATGGTTAAATAATGGTTTACATGGCAACAAAAGCAGTTCATTAAAGGTAGTATAGAGGTTAAAGAATAGCCAAAACGTTGAATAAAGTGGTGCAGCTAAAGCGCGATTTTTGTCGATTATTATTTGACACAAGAAGCTGTATGCATGTGAGAATTAAGAGATGAATAAGGCGGAGAAGGAGGCCGAACGAAAGACTCAGCTCCCAAATATACCAGGAGACCCAAATCCGTCAATTCAGTAGACTAATAGCCCTTACCTTGGTATTTTGGAGACTGGAAAAGGAGTAGATCTTCCGGGCACTTCACCAAAATAACGTCAAGAAAACACAAAACAGATCACAACGATTTCACTAAAGACACAATTAAACAATGGATGCGGTGTTTAAATAGTTCAAAGTTGATTTTATGTTAATTGAATGAGAATGCGTTTATAAGATGTGTGGGTCGCGAATTGTTACAATTTTTGGACTACCCGCGAAGTGCTATGGATAATTGGTTTTATGGATAGGACGGTATAGAGAAAGGAATATAGGAGTAGGAATCAAGGATTAAATTTACTGGGGTAACTTGTTCCAAGAATGACTAGCACAAATCATCACTAGCAACGCCCCGAGAGACCAAACCCATCGGCCAAACCATATAGAGTACTCGGAAAACTTTTACGTGACCAAAAAATCGTATAAAGGTTTGAAAACTGACCAATACTTTTATAAAAGGTTTAAAATTTTGTCCGTTTGTATCAAAAATTAACCAAAGAAATAATACAAGTTACGTTTAAATGGTTTATTATTGAATAGGTATATAGTAAAGATTGGTAAATGCACGTTTCACTATTTTTATCTATTCAAAATGAGTAAAGGGGGCTAGAATCCACTGTCCATGCGCTCAGTAGCTGCAAGACAGGCGTCGATCTACCTACAAAATTATATCCGTTCACGCATAATAATCCAGGTGTACCCAACTTTATTGAAATTTTTCTGTCTGTGTAAAGCGCCCTTGAGATAATATTTCATAAAAATGACGCTATGTAAATTGGCTTCATTTATTATTATTTAAATTGTAAGAGGCTATTTATTATCCCGACCATCCATGCGCTGGTAGCAGCAAGCAGCAAGACGTGTTGTGATCTAGCCTCTTTATTGTACAGCGATCTTGAGGTTGAAAGATAATAATAGGTAGAAGACACCTCTATGTTAATTTAACTGAATTAAAAGCCATTAAAAAAATTAAATAAAAATAAAAAAATCAAAGTATTTATTTAAATAAATGGCATTTAGTGCCTTTAAATTAGACAAGAATACGAGATCTGACATATTTATAACGAAAATAATTTTAACAATTTCCGAGAGCTAGGTACCTACATAATAGGCCATAAGTATAGGCCTATTATTTTCATACCTACTTGGTAGAAAAAATTAGTTCATTAAAATTTTCTTCGATTTTTCCGCGAGTTTTCCGACCAACCAATGAGTGTATCAGGAGTGCAGAAACGCGAAGTGTCTAATTAACTGCGAACAAATACTGCGGCGGGCGTGCAAAGGGCTGTTTCCATTAGTTACCTTGATTGACGTCCGCCGCGGTGTCCGCCCCTCGCCCCCGCCCGCCCCCCGCACACTCCGCGCCCATCAATCAAGCCGTCCCGTCCGTCGGCGTCCACTCGAGTTATTAGTAGCGTGTACTTGAGACCTCCTCATTATTTATGCGCTCCTAGTACCAGGACGTGGGGAGATGTGTGGTATGCGAACAAACGCGCTCAATCGAAGAGAATTTGACATAAATAATGTTGGTGCTATACCCGATTTTACCCAGGTACTGGGGTAAAACCGTAAAATCATAGCGTTCGGCAGTTTTATTTTCATGGTAGAATATATTTTTTGTACTTTTTTAATACCCAAGATACATTTCTAATAAAGCAAATATAAATTAATTTTCTGTACTTATTAATGTGAGCTCTACAACGGTTCTTCCTTAAGTACCCGGTTTTGGATGGGCTTCCCCTACATACCTGCATTTGTATTTTCGCAAGCTGAACACATTTTGAGAACCTCTGAAATGTACGATAAATAAATGGCCCTAATAAATAATAGGTACTGCGTAAAAATCCTTAAGTATTACATCTTGCTAACTAACGGTGCAAATCGGGTCAATGCTACTATAATAATCTCTTCGCCCCATGGTACGTCATTACAGCTAGGTACTACAATAATATCTACATACTTATTATAATATTTAAGTGATTTGCATGCTAATTTTTCCTCATCAGTGTCAATAATATATTATTTTTATACGTAATACATTAGATTAGACATTACTAGGTACTTAAAATTTACATAAGTTAGCCATTGGCGAAACAACACTGCATTGGATTACCTATTAGATAAAATTCATATAGTCCGATAATTCGTATAGATATCTACTTACTTGAACAATCTAGAGAGAAAAATAGCAGATTAAATAGTTATAACACGAGATAAATTAGATCTAAAGGATAAAAGATAGCTATATAAATAATGCAGGTTCATTCTTCGAGCCTAGGTACCCAAACCGTGCGATATTTATTTATTCACAAATTTACACATAATCAATTTGAACAGTTTATATATCCATCATGACCCGACTTGCTGGATATAAATCCGTGTTAAGTCGGGACATTAAGGGCCGGTTGCTTCAGGTCACGTTAACTTGAAGCATCCGTCAAATCGTTAGTTAACATATAAATTCAAACGATAACAAACGATTTGACGAATACTCCAAGTTCATGTGACCTGAAGCAACCGGCCCCTAAGCGATGTTGTTATCTGTCAACCGTCAAAAACATTGCTTCACGTTTACGCATTCGCATTGTACAGAAATATCTTCTTGTAAAATGTCATCGTCTTCTTCTGACGACGAATTTATATACGAATATGTTCTAAACAGAAAGAAAAAAACAGTTAAACCACGAACAGATAATTTTTTATGGGAAGAGTCTGACTTCATCGCGAGATTCCGAATGTCAAAAAATGTCGTACGCCAACTCGCCGTAATGCTCAACGATGATATTTTAACTGCTACTAACAAGTAAGTACCTACATTATGTATTACCTAATAACTATTTATATTAATGATAAATAGCAATATATTCGCGTAAATACTTTTACCTATGGTAGTCAGTAACATTTTTTGTTTGTTTCAGAAATCATGCCATTAGGCCTGCAAACCAAATTTTAATTACCCTGCATTTTTATGCTTCAGCATCAATGCAAAGATGCACAGGAGATGTATCTGGAGTGCATAAAAGCACAGTGTCCCGGATTGTTCCCAGGGTAAGCAGAGCGATAGCACGACTTGGTAAACGGTTCATAAGAATGCCGCAAACTCCGGAAGAAATCTCGCAAACTGTGAATGAATTTTGTATTTCACAATATTGCGAGATTTCCCAATACTATTGGCGCCATCGACTGCACACATGTAGGCATTGTATCACCCGTAGGAAATAATGCCGAATACTACAGAAACAGAAAAGATTACTTTTCCATAAATGTCCAGACAATAGTTAATGCCAACATGTTTCACAAATGACGTTGGAAGGTGGGCCGGATCAAGTCAGTGATAGATAGTACAGTATTTAATAATTCCCGCATTAAAGGGCATTTGGAAGATGGTCTGTACCGGGGCAAATGTTTAGTTGGTGATCGAGGATATGGGAATTGCTCATATCTTTTGACTCCGCTAACAAACCCGGTAACAGAATCAGAAAAACCTGTACAATGAGAGCCAAATCCGCACTAGGAATGTTGTGGAGCAAACATTTGGTGTGTGGAAAAGACGCTTCCCTGCGGTTGGTTCCAAATTAAGAATCAATATCAAAAGAGTAGAATAAGCTGTCATTGTGGCTACGGCAGTGCTACACAATATTATGCAGGATGTATAATGAGGATCTGCCACCAGATAACACGGTGCATATTTTAGATGAGATCGAAGCTGTACCCTTGGCTGCTGGACAGGAACACTCCACAAGGCGTGCCCTCATTAATGAGTATTTCACACCTCTGCTTATTAACAGGTTCTAATAGATTGCAAAGGGATTTATTAATAAAACGATGTATTTTTTTTATTTTTTATTTTTTTACATAGTATAATTTACAGTACTACCTACGATTATAAGTAATCATTACCCTTTTTATTTCTATATTCTTCCAAAAATATGATATTACACTTGTACGTGACGTAGGTATGTAAGATATATCAGGTACTCATACTCGTATATCAAAGTGTGTAAGATACACTCATTATAAAAATTGTAAAATGTTTCCCTAGGCACGGGATATCCCAGTGAGGGAACATTATTATATTTAAAAAAAACTTACTTTGTACAAGTTCAAATAAATAAACGTAATGTTAATAATAGTAACTGTTATTGTACGTTTATTTATTTATTTATTTGAACTTTATTCAATTTCTTTTGATTTTTTAAGTTCGTATTCAGCCAGTGCCTTTTTTGGGTTTGACGTTTCTAGTATAATAGCATGTGACTCCCTATTAAAAACAATCTGCTCCTCAATAATTCGTAACTGCTGTTTTTTTATTTTTTCATCTATATCAAATAAAGCAGCTTCTCGCCTACTTTTTTCTTCATTCACTGCTATTTTTATTTTGGATCCTTCTACTTTTTCCTCTGTAAGTTTTATCAGATTTCTTCGCACGTCTTTTGGCGAACATTTAAATTTTGGTGTGCCATCACCTGTAAAAATATAAGAGAAAAATATAATGAACCGCATTGAATTGTGTCGACAAATGGAGATGAATCTATTGAATGAGTTTTTTTATTAGATAAATTGTCAGCATAATTTATAAAAATAATATATTAAGTAAAAAAAAACATATTTTTTAGCACATGCGACATTGGTTTTCGCTTAAAAGCTACACCAAGGTACTGGCTTGATGACGGGAGATTCGCTGTGATTTTCGATAGGTTCTCTTTATCCTCCATCAAATAGTCAGTCTAAAATTTAGAAACTTAAGTTTAATAAAATATATGTATACATTTTATAAAGAGTTGTGAGCTATTTGAACATAATCTTACAATAATACTGTCGTGAGCAGGGGCAGAAACGTTGTCATGGGCTGAAACGTTGTCATATGCAGGAATAGATACTCCGGCCATCGCTTCTTTCATCATACCCAGTAATAGCATTAACATCTGAAATATTTTCATATATATATGTAATATATATTGTATATACATAATGTCAAGTCAAGCAGGCTTAAAAAAAAACACTTCATTTGTGATTTAACCCAGAGTCTCGGTCAAGCTATTTATTTTAATTGTGAAAATACTGTGTGCTAGATTTACCACAAGATCGTCGAATTCAGAGGACATGCCTTCCATCGACACCTGCATGATTCCTCGCATCCACTCTGTGGTGTCACTTAGTTTATTAGAAGGGGGTCCTCCACCAGTCCTCCGAGTCTCCTGGACGAATGTACTATTTTCCTGCAATTATTTTATTTCAAGAAATCAAAAATAATTTTAAGAAGTTAACTAATCACAAAGCTATAAAAATCATAATTAACCTTTCGTGCGACTTTCTTCAGATTGTCAAATTTGTTCTTTAGCTGTTTAACAGTCCTAAATCTCCCGGAAGGTGAGTCAGCATTAAACTCTTTGGCGATTACTTCCCAAGTCTCTTCCTTCTTCTTGACGTGGACTCCATCGCTCCGTTTATTCATGAAAATTAACTTATATTTATCCACAAGCTTTGGTAAATGATTTATTTCATCGATGGTGAAATTCAAAGCGCGATCTCTGAAAAAAGAATTTATAAATAATGTCTAGTTTGCAATACAATATCATTTATAATAAAAAGCATTTCTGTATAGTTTCCACTTACTTGACGGAATTATTCATTGTTATTTTATGTTTTTAGTCGTATTGACAAATAACCAACAAACAACGTGCACTAGAATCTGACAGTTCACGACCGAAGCATCGCACGGCGGATTGCCACATAAAAAAAAAAAATCCGTGCCTACTCGAAAAATCCCAATATTTTTTTGGGGTAATTCTGTAACTTTTACAATGGCAACATTATTAACTTTAACTTAACTAAAATAATGTTGGTGCAACGGAATTTTTCGGATAACGAATATGGAGCCTAACCTGAGTTTAAATATTTAACTTTAAACTTAATTTATACCAACTTTGATACAACCGGGCCTTAGTATCAATTCTATTTATGAACATTCTCGAGCAAACCAATACCCAATACAGTAATTACAATACATTTCAATACAGTCAATTCTATTTATGAACATTCTCGAGCAAACCAATACCCAATACAGTCATTACAATACATTACAATACAGTCAATTCTATTTATGAACATTCTCGAGCAAACCAATACCCAATACAGTAATTACAATACAGTCAATTCTATTTATGAACATTCTCGAGCAAACCAATACCCAATACAGTCATTACAATACATTACAATACAGTCAATTCTATTTATGAACATTCTCGAGCAAACCAATACCCAATACAGTAATTACAATACAGTCAATTCTATTTATGAACATTCTCGAGCAAACCAATACCCAATACAGTCATTACAATACAGTCAATTCTATTTATGAACATTCTCGAGCAAACCAATACCCAATACAGTCATTACAATACATTACAATACAGTCAATTCTATTTATGAACATTCTCGAGCAAACCAATACCCAATACAGTAATTACAATACAGTCAATTCTATTTATGAACATTCTCGAGCAAACCAATACCCAATACAGTCATTGCCTCTAGTTTTGAATCCATCCGTAGTTTTGGTAAATTATTTTTAAGGTGAAAAATTAAAATAGATAGATATTTCACATTTTGGAAAAAAGACATAGGTACTTTTTGATCATTCAATTTAATTTGTCATGGGTGAAGCTGAAATTCCAACCGAATATGCGCTTTGTAGCTGCAAGACGAATTGGAGTTCAGTACTTTGCCTACATATTTAATATCGTTGTTCAAATAATCGTTGTACTATAAATCGGATCCTTTATTCATAAATAGGGACTGGAATTAATTAAGAATATTGAATGTATACTTATACAGCGCCCTTGAGGTGATTTCTCTCAAAAATGGCGCTTTGTAAATTATCCAATGATTTTGAAAATAATACCTACGTTATATTTGTTTTTTAATAAATTATTGTATGTTTTGAGACAGAACGGGTTCATTTATAAGACGGAAAGATAAGTTATGAAACATTGCGCGATTGAACACATTGTTTCTTACTTGATATGGAGGACGCCGACGCCACCATGGATGCCTCGGACACAGGTCTGGATAAACACTCTTGACTCCTGATACCACCATTGGAAGCTCGACCTCCATTGTCTGCTCTCCTTACTGCTCCTCTTACAACTGCACGTCGGGGTGTATGTATTGTATTGCTAATATCTACCGCAAGTCCTGTACTTTCCTATTTCCTATAAATATAAATCTCTCTCTCTGAGGATGGCGATGCTGCCTGACTCCAAGCATGGCTCGCCTGTAAACGGTCTCCCTCCACCTTAACTGTGCTGCTCTGCAGGCTGCAGGCAGTAAAACGCACTTTTTACAGAACAGTAAACTGTGCAGTTTCTTGTAATACCTAAATACTGTGCGGTGTGAATTTTACTTTTACACGGCACAGTTTAAACTTTCTGTAGGCATGCGCAGAACGCGACAGTCGGACGTTTCAATGTTGCCATAATAATAATCTCTGTCGTCGCATCTTATAAATTTTTTGCAGATCTATCGATTTTGTGGAGATTTAACGAATCTACTGAAAATGTACAACCGATTTACCTACCGATTTTGAAGTCATTTTGAAATTAAAGAATTTTAAATAATTAGAAGCGCAGATAAATTCAATGTGTTAATAACCTTTGGAACGTCTACCGATTTTATAATTTGACAACACTATTAATATGCCAAATAGGTAGTCGATATTCAATGTTTGGAATTTCGATCTAGAATTTCTGTTCATATTATAATATAAGTATATTAGGTAAGTACATTATATTCATATTCGCCATCATAAAAGTTTATTTATAATATAAACTATACTATTCAATATTATACGTATTATACCTAGGTACTGTCGCAATCACCACGGGTGATGCGCGCGCAGAAACTACATGAAAAAATGTATGGAATTCGCGCACAGTGAGAATTTGACAGTAGCGTAAAGTTTTTCATCCAGTTTCCGCTTTATATGGGACAGTTTCCAAACTGCAAAACAAACTGTACAGTTTACTGTCCCGTATAATAACTTTGAGAGTTCAATAACAGTAAACAAACGGCTTCCTGTCGCCTGGTCCATTCAACCTTCTTCCTGGGATACATCCCAACTTGGAATAATTATTTTAAAAGAGTTGCCTCTGGTGTCCAAAGAATTACAGGATTTTTTTCACATATTATGGCTACTACTACTACTACTACTATTTCCCTTTATCCGGACTAAATGGTGCATAGGGCACTGCATGGGTACACCACCATTGTGGTTACCTATAGTTATATTTCTTTCACATTAGGCTGCCGGAGTCTGGTTCGAAATTATTAGTAGAAACAGGACTGTTCAAAATCGTTGGTATGGTAAACCCGCTTAATTCTTTCAAATCTTTGCTTCATGAACTCCACTAGAACGAACGGTCTGTTTCTATGCATATCTAGTAGGTATAATATATTCTGTATTATGAGTTATCCGCCAAAATGTCAAGAATATTATGTTATTTTCCTCGGAAAAAATTGGGAACAATGATGTTGTAGGTAATTGTGTTTTTTTCTATCGATTTGTAAAATTAAAAAATGTTTACCATTTTGAATCATTGGATTATTCTCATTCTCGCATTCTCGGATCACCATGAAATACTTGTTTACATGTGATATTCATATTAATATTTCATGTGTTGTGATACCTTGGGCTGGTATTACCGAAGCGTAAGACTGATTATCTTGCCTACACGTAATAAAATGATCAATATACACTGCACTTGGTGTAACGATGCAGTTCCCTATGCACCATAAGGAAAAGTAGTAGCATAAATTGATAAATCTACGCGACCTAATTTTCCTAAAGTTCTGTAATGATTCCATTAGCCTCACTGTTGTAAATATTATCAAGTTGATGAACATGATATAACAATTTATCGCTTCTGCAAATAATTCAGTCGGTAGGTAGGTACCTACCTACGTATCCAAACAGATAATAATTCCTTATCAAATGTTATATAGTGGGCAGAAGTCAGAAGTATCAAAAGAGAGCCGCCTAACGCCTGAACATTTCCTAAACCCGACAAACGATCAGCCGCAAAGTACTGAATGACACGAATTCGCTCTCATCTCCTCACACTATACTTTTCTCTTTTCAGCTTTAAACTACAAAAGCACACTTCACCTCACTTCCAAGACCCCACGTCATGTTTTGGATGTAAAACAGGAAACTTAGACCGCGGCTCTATTATGTTGTTTGCCCTTTAGTAAACGAGCCCCCCTAACCCTTCAGCTCGATTCACCTTTGTTGGCAGCGTGCATTAAGACCGGTTTCCGCTCGTCTATTTGAAGGGAAAGTAAACAGCCAACTCATCAAAAGGTACCAATACTTCAGAGGAAAATGTAAAATAAAATGGAAATATTAAAGTGACTTTTCATTAATTTATTTATTTCGCCGTTCAAATGCATTAACTATTTACGTAATGCGGTCAGCGTTTCACTGCACGTAGGCCACCGGAATACATAATAAGTAGTGAGGTATACATGTTTAATGAATGAACAGAAATGGATGTTTCAACAACAAAGCGTGGATTGGAATGAGGTGTCTAGATTTGACCGTTTTTATAAAGGTTGGTGTTTTGCAATCACGATACGATCACCAATACCTCGTGACTTGAGTGCCAGTGTAAAAACAGCCGACTGTTTCTTTCAGAATTGCTCGTTAACCGTTCGGCAAAGATCGGCTGCACTCGGGCGGTTCAATTGAGCACGACGATTAGGTAAATAAAAACATTTTGTTAGAGATAGGTGGGTATTTATTTATTTACGTAGGTGGGTGTTGGGTATAATAACAACCAAAAGAATCTCATCTACTCAAGAATTCGACATGTACCTATTTACTGTTTGCCTTTAGTTTTATCTGTGTCTTATTCTTTATTCATACCCTATCTATACCTTTACCTACATAAACAATGCACACATTTACCTACCTAGTCAGATATTCTAAAATCTAAGCGTAATTTGGAATGATGTAATGAAAATCGAACCCCTGAACCGATAAATGGGTTGAGTTAGGAATTTTTTTTCGGTTCATGAAGGAAAACTAGCTGTTTGCCACTTGTAAAAGGTAGGAAAAGTGTTACTGATGTAAAAGTCTGTATAACTAAGCTACTAAGCTGTTATTTTGGAAAATTTTCCGCCGTTTATTTCACCAAGACTCAAGACCGCCAAGAACAAGACTCCCACGCGACGCGACGCAGGGTTACCAAACGTGAGGATTAATTTGATCTGTTAAGGCGGGATTTTGGCTCAGTCCTGTCGGAACGCAGGACATTCTATTAAATTTATGAAAATTTCTTTCATCGACATTTTTCGTATACGAATAGGTAGGTAGGTAGGTACGTAGGTACCCAGTAAAAAAATAGCGCTAGCCTAAATACACATGGGAAACATTAATATTTATGTTAAAACTGCCATCGTGGTTAAGTAATGCTTAAAAACTTAGAACAACAAAATTGGACGGTCTATTCATACATTCCCCAAGGGTCCCTATTCATTTTAGGTTTTGAAAATGCATTATTTTCCAGTTTTTTTTAAATATACTTTTTATTTTGAATATATTTTCTTTACAGAATTAAAATTCCTTTTTCTATAGAGATTTGAATTCGACGGTGATTTTTTTTTAAATTGTTTTATTTAATTCATAGGAAAAAGTTATTAACAATTACAATAAGAAGTATAATAAATAATCTAACTAAACCAATTAAAGGTTTTCATATAGGTATAGAATTATTAAAGCCTCTCCTGTCTAACCTGCGCCGGGCTAGAAAGTATTGGGATTGCACACTTAGTGAAATCACCAAAGGTATTGATATTCTAGTATCTTCTTTTTCTTTCATTCTCCACGTTCGCTCCTATGTGGAGCACTCCCAGCTCTCTCGCCTCCTTCCACTTCAGGCCAGCTTCCATCAGCTCCGCCGAGTCCATCCGTAAGATGGTCATCAACGGTCTACCAGGACGGCGGGATCCTGCAGGCGTAAAGAAGAGGCAGCTCGGATTGAGGCTCTCCCGAGGCATCTGGAGTACATGCCCAAGCCAGGTCCACCGCCGAAACTTCACGACTCCAGTTATTGTCGGATGCTTTGTCCTTTCCTAAACTTCAGCGTCAGTTATGAAGTCAAATCCCGTAGTATCCCTCTCAAAACTTGTTCTTAAAACTCAAAAAACGAGCATTCTGAGCTTTTGTGAGGTGCCAGGATTCACATCCATAAAGGAGCACCGGCACAATACAGCAGTTAAAAAGTCGGAATTTTGTTTTGACCGAGTGTGAACTGGAATTGCAGACAGCACGCATCGTATACACCTAAGGTTGCTCCAGCAATTTCTAGGCGGATTGCGAGTACCTTGTGCGTACTGCCATCTTCAGTTATATAAACGCCTAAGTATCTGAAGCTGTCAACTCTTTCGATCCTCTGCCCATTCTGCTTGTGTGAGGGGATAGTCAGGGGTAAAGGGCACCGGCCTTATTGCTTAAAAAGCTATAATTTGTTTTCACCGGTATGTTTTTTTAATATGATACCACATCCAATACAATATAAAATATTGGATTCCAACATTTATATTTCCATTTTAACCACTTTTCAACGCATTCAAAATACTGAGTCGAGTTAGTCATGAATGATACAAAATGCGACGCCATATTTCGATGCACTGTTTAAAGGAGGATAACCTCTGACCTTTGACTAACTTTATTGACGCTGACTAAACGTAATTTACATTATTTTTGGGATAATCAGAGATGTGGTGAAACGGATTCTCAATTTACTGCGATATCTACCTATACTTAGCAACACATTTTCCCATTTTAATCAGGTTTAAACAGAGATGGTAAAAATAACCCCTAAAACCTAAACCTACTTTATACGGGACATAAAACTGCACAGTTTCTTGATCAGAAAACTCTGCAGTCTGTCAAAATACACGCTAAATATGTGTATTTTTAAGGCGCGATTGTAAGTGATTATCGTATGTTTGCTTACAAAAATTGTATTTATAACTAATAATGTAATTTTTTAATTGTTTTTTTACGTTTTTTAATAGCATACCGAATTTAGCATTATCTACTTAAACCGATACATAAAAAAAACATTAACTGTCATGTCAGCCAAATCGTCGCGTCGGCGTCGATTTTATGACATTTTTCCATACAGTTTTCGTTTTATACGGGACAGTTTTCAGACTGCACAGGAAACTGTACAGATTATTGCTAGCGTCCAGCGTCTGTAGAAAGGGACCCGCACCACATTTTGTGCCTAGCCCTGGTTTGGATAAGTTTTATAATAACTGGTGGTCGAAAAGCATGATGTGTAACAGACACCGACACAGAGTGCTGTTTACCACAGATAATGAGTTCACTTCGTGTTTATTACTTAAGCTACACACTCAACACTAAACAGCTATTGTGAAACATTCAGTGAATTATTATGCATTTATTTGACATTCAACGCGACGCACACACATAGAAAACAGATAAAAAAAACCCCTTTCCTACAAGTTTTGTACGATCGCTGAGAGGCAGTTTGTGCTATTTCATGTTTAAAACCTCTGGTCTGTCCGCCATGATGAGACTCTCTGTGTAACTTCGCCGAACGAGGATTGTATGTTTGAAGAGGACTTACCAGAGCTGGACTCAAGGGCGGGATTTGAAGCTGAAGGACCACCAGGAAGGGCGAAGTATCCTGGAATACCTGGAACAAAACATCGAACTGGCGCGGCAGCCACACAAACCGTCGGGGGCACAGCACACTTTACTCACAGTTTTCGGTCGAGGGTTTTTCGGGAATTGGAATCTGTAGCTTTGGAGATAGATGACG
Source organism: Micrasema minimum (assembly GCA_022494985.1). Classification (NCBI taxonomy): domain Eukaryota; kingdom Metazoa; phylum Arthropoda; class Insecta; order Trichoptera; family Brachycentridae; genus Micrasema; species Micrasema minimum. The sequence continues at coordinate 16,386 of JAGVSP010004635.1, forward strand.
AGTATTACGAGGGTATAACGAGGGTATAACGAGGGTGGATAGAATGAAGAAAGATCAGGATCACGAGAAGGACGGATGTTGCGAGGTAGAGTAACGTTGCTGCGCTGAGCTAAAATATTGTGAGACTGATTTTTGAATTATTATAACAGGTGACAAAACGGAATGGAATGTGGTGAAGAAAAAAAATACATTTTTCCTAGGAATTCGAACTACCTATATCAGAGAGTATCAATGATGGCCAAACCATGCTCCATATAGGGAGCGGAAATAGGATGATGATGATGATGACCTTCGTCAAACCTATTTGTCAAAATATTCAATTTTGAGAATGCAGAATAAAACAAAAATTATAAGCCATCGATGCAATCCGTTTTTAAATCGGATAATTAATAAGCGAGATAAGATAATTTGAATTTTGTCTTTTGAAAAAATGCAATCGGTGACGTCACAGCTCACGGTATCTCGCTTATCTACCTACTAATGGGGAAATGTCCTATAATTTAAAATTCCGTTTTTTTGTGTGAATAGTGAACCTGCCTAATGAAAATTCGAAATTTTCTATGAAAAAATAAAACAGTTATAATTCAAAAGATTTTCTCTTTAAAAAAAAATAAAAAACGGATCCTTTAAAAGCACCCGTCTCCTAAGCGCACAAAAGGAGTTGTACTGAATATATAGTCGTGCTAAGATAGGTACCTAGTACCTACCTAGGTAGGTACATCAAAACATGGTTAAAATATTTATTTATTTATTTCATATGCACGGTACACTGTACCTTTTCAATAATAAGAAAAATAAGATTAACAAAGTTATAACATAAATATCAATAATAAAGAAAAATATAACAAGAATATATATGTTACAGATAAATAAAGAAATTACTAAAAACAAATAAATAAATAAAATACAAAAACAAAAAAATGGATTAAAAAAATAAAATAATTGTTAATAAATTAGTAAGTAAGTAAGAAAAAGTACATTAAACTATATGCATCGGGTCCGACAAGCAAGCAAGCAATGCACCCCTAAAACATTACAACGACATGCTGAAAAAATCTAGTTTTGTGCTATACTCATTACCTTTTATATGTAGCCGGTTGAATAAAGAATATTTTTGATGGTTCGAGTTTAATTTGGCAACATTAAACAATGATTGTAGCCTGGTGTTTCTGTTGGGGACACGTAAATTTATTTATCCAACAACTTAGGATAACTCAATAGGACCAATCAATTCCTTCTCTACACAACATTTCATTTTTAAATTCTTATTAGGAAAGTTCATTTACATATTGAATCTATACACATTTCACTATTTTTTAACAGTTCAAATTTTGCTATGCAGGAAAATCTATCGTCCATGTCTCATAGCTGCAAGACAAGAATCTATCTCCCTACAAAGTTATATTTGACACATAATCCGGAATCTAGTATGTATTGACTTTAAAATATTTTTTCGCGGCATTAAAATATGTTCAAACTGTAGGAGGCCAAAAAAATCCCAATCGCCATGCGCTTGGTAGCTGCAAGGTGTTGTGATCTAGTCTCTTTATTGTACAGCGCTCTTGAGGCGAAATCGCAAAAATAGGCTTAATAAATCATCCGCAAATAAATAATAAAGAAAAGAGAGATAAACATTATTTTCTGTCGACTAACTTTATCAGTTATAGATAGGAAATAATAGTTAATGCGACATATGAATGCATCCTACGTATAATGATAATGTTTTGGCGAGAAATTGCTTTTTACGATATTTTAAACATTGATTACGGAAATAATATTTTTTTTTAAATATTTTTAATTGTCTCCTACGAAATTATCCGATTTACAAACGGATTGCACGGATGGTCTTGCTTACTTTTATTCTGCAGTCTCAGCAAGTTTCATGCTGTGCATCGATACAAAACATGTTTTTGTAGATCAGTTTATTTCAGTTGTAGAATGGATCCTTACTGAGGTGCAAAGGTGGCTTACATTTCAGTGGCCCGCATGAAGACACGAAACATTAAAACAATATTTATTGCCTTGTCATCGTAATATTATTATAATCGATCGTTTTAACATGACGCGCTTCATGATGGTCACTGATACCCGTATATACCTACATTACAGATAATGGTGAGTGCCAACTACAGAAAATATGTCATGTCGATAATATATGGAGCAACACTTGAATGTACCTACCTGCATAATACGTACAAGTAAGAATGCTGGAATTTCTGATTTAAAAAAATTGAGACAAAATATGAAAATCACAGTCGTAAAATCAATCTACTATGTTGGAATTTGAGCCCGCGCGGGAAACAGGCACTGCTTTAAACTACAGTTGACATCTCAACAGAGACGAAAGTTTGGAAGGGAATCTAGGCGTTTTACAGGGCTTAATAGATGACAAAGAGAATTTGCATGTGAAGCGTCGCACCATTTCGCTGTATTCTTTACACGAAAATTTTTTTAAATATATTTCTGGATGATTTATAAAGCGCTATTTTTGCGAGAAATCGCCTTAACGGCACCTGGATGTAGAAGTCGAGGAAGGCCGAGAAAGACATGGCATGATCAAGTTAAACAATTGCTTGAAAGTGGGCATGAAAGAAGTCGGAATAATCGACGTATGAATGTGGAGGAAGCAAGAGAAGTATCTATGCCAGGACAGAGTGGTGTGGCGTTCTATCCTCTCTGCCTACCCCTACGGGGAAATGGCGTGATTGTTAGTTAGTTAGTTAGTTACCTACTTAAATATCCATAGAAAAACTAACCTAAAAAAAAGGAGTTTCCTATTTTTTTCTGTAGTTATTTTAATTGTTTATGTGCAAATTCATAAACCAAAAAACAAACAATTGATACGTGAAAACTGTTCTCTTCTATGTTTCTCGATTTAATCATTAAAGTGATTTTGAAATTTAAAAAACTTAAAAACGCCCGTAGCTCAAAATGTAAGTTTTGTTCGTGTTGGTGAGTTTATATTCGGGGGCGAAATTAATAAATATCCACAGAAAAATAAGAAGCAGAAAAAAAAATTTGCGTTAATATATTAAAAACGTAAACCAGTAAATTGCCTTATTTAAAAATAATTCGATAGCTGTAAGGCTAAAAACTTTTGTTAAAAATTGGACTTCAATATCTTTGTAAAACCGGCCCTTTATAACCAACATCCCGTACCCGCATTTATCTTTGTATTTTTTGTTTTGTGCATTCGAAACGTCCTCTATTCGCCCTGCAACCACCTAACACCGATTCTCCGACGTTGCCCAAAAGAAAAAAATCCCAGCCGTTAGTTTCCCTGCTATTTAGGCTAAAAATAATTCCCAGAAAGTTGTGACGGTGGCGAGCCCGCCAGCCAGTCAGCGTAGCCCACGCGCGGCGCCAATTTTAAACAATATAACCCACAGATTTATCAAATGGAACGGAGATTATTTAGTCAAATCACGTTTTTTCTCTCAATTTTGTACGAGTTGGGAACTTTTAAAGTGTTTTATTTTAATTAACCCCGCGTTCCGAGGTGCTTTATTTTACCTAGGTGTCTATATTCATTTTTTTTTTAATAGATAGGTTCTAGGTTCCTACCGAGTTTATTTTTGGTGATATCACCATTGGTGACCAAAAGGCATTTTCTAGCATTTACAACTAATTTTATAAGAAAATAGAAGTGCATACATTTTTCGGGAAAGAAAGTAGATAATATTATGCACTTATAAATGAGAAAGAAGAAAGGAGGAATCGAGGTAAGATTCGACTTATTCAAAGAGGAAAAAGGCTCATACGAGTAATATTCTGCAAAATTTTGGTAGATACCTACATTATTGATGGATTTTTTACATAGGTAGGTACCTACACCAACGCTTGTAGGCAATTGGTAATACATGTATAGTAGTATAGTATAAGCGATGGTCGATGGAAGTAGGTAATTAGGACCTAGCGGCAGGTAATGCTCTTTCTAGAAAATATGCTTCAGGATACTGAAACACTAACAAACTCAGTTAGATAGTAGACCTACCAAAAGTTAGTAGATTGGACCTACCTATATTTACTACGTAATTGATAAATATAATTTTTACTAAAATCCCCTTTCAACAAGTTTACTGATTTTTACCAATATTTGGGACTCCACATCGTTTAACTCCGAGTAGAATTCAAACTACTCTAATATGGGAAGAACAGAAAAGAAAAAGTGGAATCTTATAACCTAAGAGCATACTCCACCACGTGACTCGCGCTCGCTCCCATACCTACAATAAACGTATTCCTCGATTTTATCCCTGGATTTTATTTAACATTAAAGCAATGATTTTTTCACAAATCTTAGATATCGATCAGATGCGTATTTGCATCGTCTTATTTTTTTAATCGTTTACTTACCTATATATGCATATGTATCTCCTTCTTCTTCTTCTTTCTTCTTTCGCCACGTTCGCTCCTATGTGGAGCATGTGGACATCACTAGATCCCTCCAGGAGGACCCCGTCACCACCCAGCTCTCTCGCCTCCTCCCACGTCAGGCCCGCATCCATCAGCTCCGCCGAATACATCCGTAGGATGCTCATCGACCGGTCTGCCAGGACGGCGGGATCCTGCAGGCGTAAAGAAGAGGCAGCTCGGGTTCAGGCACTCCCGAGGCATCCGGAATACATGCCCAGTGCCAGGTATCTCCTTTAGCAAATAAAATATCAAAAAAAATATAGACGTCGCGAACCGCCTCTGCGGTCGGTATCTGAAATGACGTTTACAAATTTTAATAATCAAATTTTATTACACATTTAAAAAAATAAAATTAAACCAATTTAAATCGGCCTACATAAAAACAACTGCGGCGAAAAACAAACAAAAAAAAAAAATTATATATGACAACATTTTTTAACCAAAAACGTAAAAAAAAATTTATAAAAAAAAAATAGGCAAAAATGGTTAAAAAAAATTTAGGCATAAATAAATGTTATTAATTTTCCAAACGCCATTAATTTAAAAATCGATACACAATTTTAAATACATTTATTATGTTGCCTATTAACTTTAACTTAACCGCGAGTCACGATCTTAAAAAAATAATATTATTAAGCGCCACTCCCCGCCTTATGCTTAAACAGTATTAAAAAACAAAAATCCTTATAGTACAATATACTGTTAAATTCAAGGGAGAAAAATCGAGGAATGTTTATGGAAAGTAGCCGCGGTCCGTGGTTGTGGTATGCTCTTAATAATCTTCTTATTAAACTACATGTTTAATTAACTACTTAATACTGTATTTGTTGACTAAGAGTTTTATACTTTGCCTTCTGCAGACGACGACAGACGTAGGTACCTACCTATTCAATTTTTTTTAATTATCAGATAATTCCTCCGTCGGTCGGCGGCCGTTGATTCATTTTCTACTTTGATTAACGTAAGCGTCCTCTATCTCAGTTTTCTTTCCTCTAAAAAAGCTTCCTTCATTAGTTTGTTCTGCATTGAAATGTCATTTTTATTTAGCAGTTTTTTCGTCATAGCTACTGGACGTGGACCTGACATGGGAATCTGTGCGGGAAGTGGCGGCCGGCCGATCGCTTAGCTCAGCGGCTCCCAACCTTTTTTTGGCTCGAGTACCAATTGGTGGTGGGTGTCACTCTTAATTGTAGGTACCACTTCGTAAAAACTTATTGTATTTCGAGAATTTTGTTATTCTTTTTGCATTATAAATTGTATATGGGTTTCATTTTGTTGTTAAATATGAGACATTTGAACTTTACATATTTTTTTATTTTTATAAAAGGTGTCAAGGATAATTTCTTGTCGAAATTCAAAACCAGGACATTAAAGAAGTATTTTTTTCAACAACCATCACGCCATTTCGCCGTAGGGGTAGGCAGAGAGAATGAACGTCATAACCACTCTGTCCTGACTTATTTCCTTTGCTTCCTCTACATTATTTTATTTAAAAATAAATTACATGGAATTAAATTAAAATATTTGTACTAAATGCGTACTAAATGTAATTAAATGGCCGCAAGAGATTTATTTCCAAAAATTTCCGATATTATTAGAAAAGATAAATACGTATGCAGGTAGGTATATAAAACTACTTAAACATGGTAAATGTAAAAATTCTTCAAGTGTACTTCAAAAATACGATGCCTATTGATTGTTGGATTTTCGCTCATCGACTGTACATAATATTAACAAACTGTACTGTATATTAATAGAGATTAAAATTATGAATTATAGGAAAAATACAATAGAATAAATGATATTTTTATGACGTGATTTTAAAAAAAACTTGTTTATGTTATTACTGATTATTTTAAGCGTACCACTAACTATCCACTCGCGTACCACAGGTTTTTTTTTAACGTTCGGAGCCGCTGGCTTAGCTTGTGGAATCCACATGTGGTATATGATGAGATAGGACCACGAGATGCGTGTACGAGTACCTATGTACCTAGTTAGGTACACGATTTAAAAAAAAATTAAAAGGGGCGGGGCGAAAAACAAATTCCCCCCCAAAACCCCCCCTTTCGGAAAAATTAATTGGGGGGGAAATTTAAAATTTAAATTTTTTTAAAAAACAATAAAACCCAAGATTTATAAAAAGGAAGGAGATTTTTTAGTAAACCCGTTTTTTTCTCCAATTTTGTACGAGGGGGAATTTTTTAAAGTGTTTTATTTTAATTAACCCCGCTTTCCCGAGTGCTTTTTTTTTAAACCTGGGGGTTTTAATATTTTTTTTTAATAGATATTTTCTAGGTTCCCCCGAGTTTTTTTTTGGGTATCCCATTGGGGACCAAAAGGCTTTTTTCTGCATTTACAACAAATTTATAAAAAAATAGAAGGCATACATTTTCGGGAAAGAAGAGAAAATATTATGCACTTAAAAAAGAAAAAGAAGAAAGGAGGAATCGGGGAAGATTCAAAACTTATTCAAAGAAAAAAAGGTCAACGAGAATATTCTGCAAAATTTTGGAAGATACCACATTTAGGGTTTTTTTACATAGGTGGGTACCTACCCAAACGCTTGAGGCAATTGGTAATACATGTATATATGTAAAAGCGATGGTCGTGGAAGGGGTAAATTAGGACCTGCGGGGAAATGCCTTTCTAAAAATATGCTTCGGGGATACTGAAACACTAACAAACTCATTAGAAAGAAACCCTCCCAAAAGTTGAGATTGGGCCCACCCAATTTATACGTAATTGATAAATTAAATTTTTTCTAAATCCCCTTTCAACAAATTTTTGTTTTACCCAATTTTTGGGACCCACATCGTTAACTCCCATAGAATTTAAAAACCCCTAAAAATGGAAGAACAGAAAAGAAAAATGGAATCTTTTAAAACCCAAAAGAACTCCCCCACGTACTCGCGCTCGCTCCCTACCCACAATAAAATTTCCTCGATTTTTTCCCTGGATTTTTTTTAAAAATTTTAAGCAATGAATTTTTTTACAAATCTTTGATATCGATCGATGCTATTTGCACGTCTTTTTTTTTAAACGTTACTTTCCTAAAGCATAGTATCTCCTTTTTCTTTTTCTTTCTTCTTTTGCCCGTTCGCTCCCTTTGGGGCTGTGGGGCTACTAGCCCCCCAGGGGACCCCGTCACCACCCAGCTCTCTGCCTCCTCCCCGTCAGGCCCCCACCATCGCTCCCCCGAATACTCCGTAGGATCTCATCGACGGCGCAGGACGGCGGGATCCTGCAGGGAAAAAAAGAGGCACTCGGGGTTCGGCACTCCCGAGGCATCCGGAATAATGCCCAAGCCGGGACTCCTTTTGCAAATAAAATTCAAAAAAAAAGACGGCCGAACCCCTCTGGGGGGTATCTAAATTGGTTAAAAAAATTATAAATAAATTTTTAAAAAACCCAAAAAAAAAATTTTTTAAAGGGGGTCCCATTTTTTATTTTTTTTCCCCCCCCTTTTACAACCAAACCCCCAAAAAACCCCCCCCCCCCCCATTTTTCCCCCCCCAAAAAATAAAAAACCCCCAATTTAATTATTTTTTTAAATTTTTAAAAAAAAATTTTTTTAAAATAATAACCCCAAAAAAAACCCACAAAAAAAAAAAAAAAAAAAAAAAAAAAACCCTCCACTAAAAAAAAAAAAAAAAAAAATAATTTTTAAAAAAAAAAAAATGGGAAAAAGTTTTTGGGGGGCCCGGATAGGGGTTGTAAAAACCCCAAACCTTTTTAAAAATTTTTTAAAAACTAAAATAACTACTGTTTTTTTAAAAAATTTTTTACAAATTGTTTGAGAAAAAAGGGCCCTAACCACAATTTTTTTTAATTTTTAATATTTCCCGGGTGGGGTTTAATTTTTTTTTTAATTTTCCCTTCCCTTTTCCCCCAAAAAAAAAACCTTTTTTTTTTGTTCTGCATTGAAATGCATTTTTATTTAGCATTTTCGTCATAGTACTGGACGTGGCCCCACTGGGGAAACGTGCGGGGAAATGGCGGCGGCCGATCGCTTAGCCAGCGGCTCCCCAACCTTTTTTGGTCGAGACCATTTGGGGGGGGCCCTCTTTAAGTAGGACCATTCGAAAAAAATTGTATTTCGAGAAATTTTTTTATTCTTTTGCATTTTAAAAAATTTTATGGGTTTTATTTTTGTTAAATAGGACATTTAATTTTTCAATTTTTTTTTTTAAAAAAGGGGTCAAGGTAAATTTTTGTCGAAATTTTAAAACCCGGGCTTTAAAAAATATTTTTTTTCAACAACCATCACGCCATTTTCCCCAGGGTAGGCAAGAGAAAGAACGTATAAAAACCCCTGTCCGACTTATTTCCCTTTTCTTCCTCACATTATTTTTTTTAAAAAAAAATTCAGAATAAATTAAATTTTTTGTACTAAATGCGTACTAAATGTAATTAAATGCGCCGCAAGAGATTTATTTCCAAAAATTTCCGATATTTATATTAGAAAATATAAATACGTATGCAGGTAGTGTATATAAAACTAATTAAACATGGTAATGTAAAAATTCTTCAAGTGTACTTCAAAAATACGATGCCTATTGATTGTTGGATTTTCGATCATCGACTGTACATAATATTAACAACTGTACTGTATATTATTAAATTATATTATGAATTATAGGAAAAATACAATAGATAAATGATATTTTTATGACTGATTTAAAAAAAAACTTTTTATGTTATTACTGATATATTTTAAGCGTACCACTAACTATCCACTCGCGTACCACAGGTTGGGAGCCGCTGGCTTAGCTTGTGGAATCCACATGTGGAATGATGATGAGATAGACCACGAGATGCGTGACGATTACCTATGTACCTAGGTAGGTACACGATTAAAAAAAAATATTGACGGCTACGTCTTTTTCCTAAACAACATGCCTTCATTCACCTGCATGCTTGTTAGTTGTTTTCCAACACAGACCACTCAAGTCCCCATTAAATGGTCGAGTGGGTTCCTTCGGGCTGTGGCTGGTGGCGAGGATGCGGCGAGGGGCGGGGGGAGGGAGACAGCCAGGGCGCATGTCCCGCGCGCGTATTGATCCGCCGCGGAAGAATTCCCAATTCTCACGCCGAAATGCCGCGAGAGCAACAGAATTCCCCGCCGAAACGCTCCGGGGAAGTGATTCCGCTGACCGACGGGTGGGGAAATTTTTTCCGCGCGCATGTTCCGGGGGAAAAGGAGTGCGTCGGGGGGGACTCACGCCTAACAGGCCCCCCCTCTTAACTAAATAATGAAAACAAAAACTGAAAATTTGAGTAAAAAAATGTAAGGATTTTGAAAAAATAAAAATTAGGTGGTACCAAGAAAATACAAAATTTTTAAAATTTTATTCTATTCGTAATAAAACAAAAAAATTAAAAATTGGCATTAAGGAAGGGGAAAAATCATGCGTGCATGAGAAGATTATAATGTGGAGGAACAAGAGAGAAAAGCCAGGACAGAGGGGTTTGGGGCGTTCTTCCTCTCGCCTCCCCCTTTTGGGAAATGGGGGGATGGTAGTTGTTTTTTGTTTAGGTAATTTTTTTGAACCCTTTCGGGTTTTTCAACATAGCTTGTAGAGTTTAATATAAAATTAAGTCGCTTTTTATACTATTTATTTTGCTCATACCTATTTTATGTCCAATTTTTAGGTAGGTAGGTAGGTAGGTACCATAGTACCTCCCTTTTTTTAAAAATTAAAAGGATACTTAGGTTTATAAAAAATGTCATACATTATCAAAATACTGCTTGTGGCGGGGTAAATGGGCTTTGGGTATCAGCAAAGGTCGGGGGTTTTCCGGGGGGAAAAAGAGCAAATGTTTTTGAATGGGTTTTTCAAATAAAAATTTTTTAAAAAAGGATGCCGGTAAGACTTATCATTCCCCAGCCCCAGTACTCAAACAATAATCTATCTCCCACAAAGTTTTTTTTAAATATTTTTTATTTTTAAAAAATTATTAAAAATTTTTTTTAAATTTTTAAATTTTTTTAAAGCTAGAAAAAAAACCAAGCCTTTTTTCCCCAAAAGGTTTTTTGGCTGGTTTTCGCCTCTTGGGGGTTTCGCGCAAAAATATTTTAAAAAATCACCCGGACCACTTTTTTTTTTTTTATCGATAGGGTTTATTTCTACCAAAAAACCCAAAAATTTTTATACCCAACCATTTCGAATTTTTTTTTTTATTCCCCCCCCCCCTCCCCCCCCCCCCCAACCAAGGGCCCTTTTTCCCCTACCAAAAATTCCCCCCATTCCGTTGGGCCCCCTATTGTAACTTTTTCCCTTCATTTACAATTTAAAATTTTAAGAAAGCCGAACAAACTCAAACCCTTGTTTTGCTGAGGTTTCCCAAAAATAAGGCCAAAAAAATGTTTTTTTTTTAAATAAAAAATTTTAAATTTTAACTAAAAAAAAAATAATTTTAAAAAAAAAATTAAAAAATTTTTTTTTAAAAATTTTAAGGGGTAACAAAAAAAAAAAAAACCCCAAATTTAAATCTTTAATTTAAATCGAATGGAATTTATGTTTTGGGAAATTTGGTTAAAAAAAATTGTTTTTTATAAAAAAATTAAAAATTTAAAATTAAGGTTAAAATTCTTTTTAAAAAAAAGGTTTTATTTGTTTTTTTTTTTGGATAGTATTATTTTGTAAAAAAATTTTTTTTCAGAAAAAATTTTTTTTTTTTTCGAAAAAAAAAAAACTTTGTATAAAATTTTAAATCTATGGGGAAAAAAAAAAAACATTCTACAAAACGCTCCAAATTGACGTAATTCAGGGTTTTCCTTGTAATACAGAAGTTTTTTACACCATGTATAAGGTAAGAATATTACTTTCAAAAAATGCAGAATTTTTAAAAACGTTAAACCCAATCAATAAATCCTTAAATAAATTTTTAATTTGGGAAAAAAAGCCAAATTTTTTTTTATTGCCTCAGTACTTCCCTTAAAAACTAACCCAGTAAGTAACGGAAAAGTGACCTGGCCCCCGTCCCCAAAACGCACGATTTAAAATAACGAATTTATTAAATTTATTAATCTTTAGAAACAAGGACGAAAGCTTATAATGAACCAAAAACCCCTGTAGTCATTCAAAAAAAGAAAAAACCACCCTTTACCGTCCCCAAACCCCCCAAAATTGGTAAAAGGCTAAAACCCCCCCTTACTAAGTACGGACATCCAACAGAACTAAGTGGTAGGTTGGGTGGATTTTAAATTTGGGAATTTTCCTAAAAAACCTTGGTTAATTTTATTTGGGAAAAAGGCCATAAAATGGGGGGAAATGGCCGCTGTTCTGGAAAATTTTTTAATTTTTTTTTTTGGGGGTTTTTTTTTTTTTTTTTTTTTTTTTTTTTCCCCTTTTTTTCCCTTTTTTTTAAAAAAAAATTTTTTTTTTTTTTCTTTTTTTTTTGTTTTTTTTTTTTTTTAATTTTTTTGGGTTTTTTTTTTTTTTTTTTTTTTTTTTTTTTTTTTTTCCTTTTTTTTTTTTTTTTTTTTTTTCCCCTTTTTTTTTTTTATTTTTTTTTTTTTTTTTTTTTTTTTTTTTTTTTTTTTTTAAAAACCCCTTTTTTTTTTTTTTTTTTTTTCTTTTTTTTTTTTTTTTTTTTTTTTTTTTTTTTTTTTTTTTCCCTTTTTTTTTTTTTTTTTTTTTAAAACCCCCTTCCAAAAAACCCCCCCCCCCCCCAAAATTTCCCCCAAAAGGGGTTTTTGAACCCCAAAGGGGGGGGGCCCACCGGGGGGAAAAAAAGGGACTTTTTGGTTTCCCCAAACGGAAAAAAAATGGATTTTTGTCCGTTATTGGAGGTTGGGGTTTCCCCCCAAAGGGGGTTTTTGGGGAACAAAAACCCCCAAACCTAAAACCAAAATTTTAATAAAAAGTTTGATTAAAAATTTCCCCAAAAAAATTATTGAAGTTAATTTAAATTTTTAAAAAATTTTTTTTTGGGGAAAAATTTTTATTTTTTTAAATTTAAAAAAAATTTCCCCGAAAAACTTAAAAAAAAAAAAAGAAAATTTATTTAATTTTTGACCCCCTTTTTTTGTGCTTTTCGACGGTTTTAAAAAAACAAAAATAAAAAACTTTTTTTGTTTTAATAAAAAAAATCAAAACTTTTAAAAA
>JAGVSP010004636.1:0-15574 GCA_022494985.1 Micrasema minimum
AGGACACATTCTACTTTTCATACAAAACGCGAAAAATTTCCGTTTACGTAAATCGGTATAAATAAGCAAATGGAATTCTAATTTTTTCGTGAATAACGTTTCTAGTCACAAGAGGATATGTTATTTTATTGTTTTTTTTAAGACCGAAAATTTGGACAGAACGGTTTTTATATAACAAACTCTATAGAGTTTTTTCTTTCGAAATGCACAAAATTAACCATCCACCTACATATTTCTTTCGGCAACAGCCTTAATAATGATTTGATGATGTAAGCACTAAGCAAATGAACTCAACCATCGACTTATGAATTTTAATGTTATGTATAGGTGCTACATGTAATATTATATAGTAATATTAAATATGTCAATAAATTTGTTACTGTCCCAAATGAAATGCATTATTTTAATACCATTTAGTTTTCTAAAATATACAAAACACGTTCTTACGAAAGATATTTTGACAGTACAATGACATCTCAACAGAGACGAGAAGATTTGAAGGGAATATGGATATCTAGGGTCGTTTAACAGGGCTTATGACCCGTCATTGGCTGGGTTAAGTGGCCACCTGATGTATTACGACATTCCCCATTTCACCTTGTAAATTGACTTTCCAATATCTTCAGTGAAATGGCGCTGACGCTTCACATGTGAAACATTCATTCGTCATCATCATACCAAATCCGCTCTCCATGAGTGGAGCATAATGGATTAAGGGGGGGGGGGGGGGACACAAACTGCCTTTCCAGGCCAAGTGGATCGGTACCGCCAGCTCCCGTGCATCCTCCCAAGTCAAGACCACGTCCCGCAGCTCTGACGCAAAGCTGCCCCGACAAATTGTCAACATGACGCCGGACGATCAGGACCCCGAAAAATAGAACCTGATGCCTTGGTAAAATAGGCGAGCATGGTGGCGGCTCTCGGGAGGCGAAACGTAAGTATTATGGCCTAGTCCAGCCGAAACGCCTTCGCCGGATGGACAGTAGATACCAAGGTTTGTCCACTCACCTCTGTGTTCCTTACAAAGTCAAACCACCGCACACCATTCTTCTAAGAAGTCTGCTATTTTGGGCCCTGGTTAGGTGCCATGATTCGCAGCCATAATGGATTCGCACATGTGAAAACTCTCATCAAATATTATAAATGTAGATTCACTGGTTTCCCGCTTGTACATCAAGTTTGGGGATACTTCACTTTACGAGGTAGAGCGAGCTGTCAAAATTCCACAAAAGTTTTTACTCTCTGGATTATGAGGTACAGCATAGAAATGGGCAAAGCTGTTATTGGTTGGATTTAAAATCTTTTACCATACAGTAGGTAAATTTCGCCTTTAAATAGCTATTTGATTTTAAATTATTTTACTAAACCCAGAAGTCGGAATAATCGACGTGCGTGCATGAGAAGATGTATGAATGTGAAGGAAGCAAGAGAAGTATGCCAGGACAGAGTGGTGTGGCGTTCTATCCTCTCTGCCTACCCCTTCGGGGAAATGGTGTGATGGTTAGTTGGTTAGTTAGTTTTTTTAACCTACTGTGTAAATTTCATAACCTATTATTAAGGATATTGCTTTTAAATAGCTATTTGATTTAAATTATTTTATTAAACCCAACCTATCTTTACCTACTGTATTAATTTCATAACCTATTACACTTTGGATTTACCATAGACTCCTCATAAAAATTACCACGCTTTGTGAAGTATACCCTCAAGTTTTGTAACATCTGTATAATGTTTTCGCTGTAAGAAACGTCGATCGAAGATTTATCAATACTATTATTGATATCTCAACAGAGACAGAGAGAAACTCTGGAAACGAATGTGGGTTATCTAGGTGTTTACAGGGCTTATGACCTGTCATTGGCTGGGTTAAGTGGCCACTTGATGTATTACAACATTCCCCATTCCCCATTTTCCCCATTCCCCATTCCTATTCCCATTCCCATTCCCCATTCCCCAAAAAAATGCTTTAACTATATTCTCAACAGATGTCACCATAGGGAAAGAATATTAAAAATATTTAAAATCTGTCGACAACACAACTCGCATGTGGATTCTTCTGTAACAAACTCAACATATATACAAGCTTCAAAAATTTGTCATACATGGTTGTCAGATGATGGGCGGAACGGGGAATGTTGTAATACCTTAAGGGGCCACTTAACCCAGCCAATGACAGGTCATAAGCCCTGTAAACGCCTAGATAACCCACATTCGTTTCCAGAGTTTCTCTGTCTTTGTTGAGATATCAATAATATCTGATATCAGCCCAGCATAGGTATAATCCAGTAATTTGTCTACAAGTATATTCATTCAAAAATGTTGTTATTTATCAATACGCCTAGATATTACTGATCTAAAAATTACCTTATCTAGTTTACATTTGGTTCGCAAATCATCTCCTTTATTGTTTTGGCGTGGCGTGACGTATGACGTGTGACACAGATGACGCCATGCAGAAACGGTTATCACAAAACAAATTGGACGTTATAAATATTCAATTCAAATGTCGTCACGCCAATATTGATTTGTACAATACACAATTTAATTATTTCGCAGCAGAATTAACACTAAAATGGCGGTACTAAAATATCTGTCTGTATCTTTGAACAAGATTCACTAAAAACGACGTTTCCATACTGGATCCGCCACGATGAGACTCTCTGGTAACTTCGTCCGAACGAGGATCGGAAAATGGAAGGACTTACCAGAGCTGGACTCAAACAAGGGCGGGAAATGATGATGAAGGACCACCAGGAAGGGCGAAGTATCCTGGAATACCCTGGAACACCACGTCGAACTGGCGCGGCGGGAGACAAACGAGGGGCACAGCACACTTTACTCACTTTTGGTCGAGGGGTTTCGGGAGTTGGAATCTGGGAAGCTTGAGATGGATGGCGAGTATCACGAGGGTATTTTGGTGGAAAGAACAAAGGAAGATCAGGTTCACGAGAAGGACGGATGTTGCGAGGTCAATGTTGCTGCGCTGAGCGAATATTCGAGACTGAATTTTGAGTTGTAAAACAGGTGATAAAACGGAATGGAATAGGTGAAGGTAGGCAATACATAACTAACTAACTAACCATCACGCCATTTGCCCGAAGTGGTAGGCAGAGAGGATAGAACACCACACCACTCTGTCCTGGCATATTTCTCTTGCTTCCTCCACATTCATACATCTTCTCATGCACGCACGTCGATTATTCCGACTTCTTAGATGCCCACTTGTTTTACTTGATCATGCCATGTCTTCTCGGCCTTCCTCGACTTCTGCATCCAGGCACAGTCGAGTCATATATTTTTTTAGCCGTTCTTTCATCATCCATTCGCTCTACATGACCGAACCATCGTAAAAGACCTTTCTTAATTTTGTCGATAGTGCTTATCTCAGCCTTGCATTCTGCTCTAATTTCGACATTTGTGCACCTATCATACATAGTCTTACCACACATAGATCGCATTTCAACTGCATTCAGTCTACTTTCGTCCTTCTTTTTCCAACACCACGCTTCACTACCATACATAAGGGTTGGTACCAAAACTCCGGAATGTACTGCCAATTTAGCCTCTTTGGACAAGAACTTATTAGATACGACCTACTTTAAGGCACCATTAACTCTGTTACCGGCACTAACCCTCCTTTCAATGTCCATATCCATATTTCCATCACTAGTGAACATGCTTCCCAGATATACAAATTCTTCCACCTGTTTCAAGCTAGGAGAATCGCCATTTACTACGATCTTATTATCATAGTCATATTACAACTGCCTGCAAAAGTCTGTAATATTATCCTTGAAAATACTCTAAATTTCTAACGCTCTTTTTATTTAAAGATACCTTCACACCGGTCCCTGTCAAGTCGTCGTAAATCGTAATAAATAACACATTACGCTATTATTACTTGATAAGTCTTACGTCTCAATAGCCCAAAACCGTCCAAGTATTCGAAAAACCGGTTGGTTTGTGTGACAAGGTCGTTACCGACGAATAAAAACCACCAAATTCTTTCCAACATTCGGCCATCTCTCGTATACGGCTGTCAAAATCACATTTTAATCTCTTATGAAATGGTTGTGAGGAATTATGATTAAATAAAACGTTGTTATGTGTTACTATTGGTTTATTCTATAGAAATAGAATTTACCTACACTACCTGGTTTCGGGAGTAAAGTTCTCTCCATCGACTGGTGAAAAGACACTAAAGCGATACAGATCTTATACAGAAAAATTAGTTTGTAATAATTAAAAATCTAGACACAAGGGTAACATAAATATTGATACATAGAAGTAATAGAAAAAATAGAAGTAAAGAAAAAAATAGAAGTAATAAAAAGTCGGACGTATCTAATAAGTGCTTATCAAAAGAGGCTAAATTGGCAGTTCATAATGGAGTTCTGGTACCGACTTTTTATGTAATGGTAGTTGAAGCGTGGTGTTGGAAAAAGAAGGATGAAAGTAGACTGAAATGCAGTTGAAATGCGATCTCTCAGGCGAATGTGTCGTAAGACTATGTGTGGTGTACAAATGTCGAAATTAGAGCATTGTGCAAGGCTGTTAAAAGCATTATCGACAAAATTAAGAAATACCTTTTACGATGGTTCGGTCATGTAGTAGCGAATATATGATGAAAGAACGGGTAAAAAAAATATATGATGCGACTGTGCCTGGATGTAGAAGTCGAGGAAGACCGAGAGAGACATGGCATGATCAAGTAAAACGAGTGCTTGTCACGTCGCTTATTACCGAGTCGGCAGTGATCTGTGATCGAGCAACAGGGTATCCCTAAAATATTTCTCAGAGCCCTGATCTGGAGAATTTCGGAAACCTGTTTCTTGGTATAAAAACCCCATATATATGATATATTATTAAATATTACTATTACTATTTTATTAAATAGGGATTTAAAATTGAAATCTTCCTCAAGACCTCTACGCACAAGTAAAGTAGGGTGTTATGTGTCAGATATTAAATAATACCAAGTAATACGAACATATTCACGACTTTCTCTTCTCCATATAAGTTTTTACCTCAGTATGTTACTGAAGCATTGGCTCTCCATCATTAAATTTTAAAAGCTAAATTTTAACAGAGTTTAGCGTCCGTATTTATTGATTTATTATTGAAAATCAACAGCCATGAACGTAATATAAAGTATACAATATAATTAAGCCTTATGTTAGGTAGTGAAGCGTGGTGTTGGAAAAAGAAGGATGAAAGTAGACTGAATGCTGTTGAAATGCGATCTCTTTTGTCGGTGGTAAGACCATGTATGATAGGTGTACAAATGTAAAATTAGAGCAGAGTGCAAGGCTGAGATAAGCACTATCCACAAAATTAAGAAAGGGCTTTTACGATGTTCTGGTCATGTGGAGCGAATGAGTGATGAAAGAACGGCCGAAAGAAGTTTGAATGCAAGTGTGCCTGGACGTAGAAGCCGAAGAAGGCCGAGAAAGACATGGCATGACCAAGTACGTCAAAGTGCTTGAAAGTGGACATGTGAAAAGTCGGAATAATCGGCTTTATGTGCATGAGAAGATGTATGAATGTAGAGGAAGCAAAGGAAGTATGTCAGGACAGAGTGGTATGACGTTCTATCCTCTCTGCCTACCCCTACCCTTAAAATGGCGTGCTTTTTCGTGAGTTATAAAGTAAGCTGATAAACCTCTGTAAACGCGTAGATAAGTCACATTCGGTCCATTTCGGACTGTCCTCAAAAGTGTACCAAGGATATCAATAAAATTTTGTATTACAGTGAAAGACCTGCCCTTTCTGGTTAAGAGTTTGCTTCTATTGAGTCTTTACCCTCAGTATCAGCACACGATTATCATCCTTCTTTTTCACCGCTTTTTAAGCCCTGCTGTGTTGAAACTGAATCATATAGTTAACAACATTTTACGTGTTCAAATACTTTGTACACAAAGTGGATGCGGCTCGACTTTGGAATCAACTCCCAATTGGTATATATCAGTATAAGCCGAATCAGTCACATCTTTTAAAAAACGGCTGAAAAAACATTTCCTATCTCTTCCTTAAATTTTTATTCCTGTTTTACCTCCCTTCTATCCTAGGTAGACATTGAGTGTGATAGTGTGTGTGTGTGTGTACTAGTGGGGAGGATGAAGAGAATGATAAAAGGTAAAAAATTGAAGATCTGTTATTGCGCTTACGATAAATACCCGCACTACGTTCTTATATTGGTTGGTTGGAAGAAATTGCCAATTTGGGCAATAAACCCGCCAATGTACACAACTATTTGTACAAAAAGTTAAATAAATAAATAAAAAAAATAAATATATTTCATTTTATATCCCTACAGAGATTATGTAGTTTTTTTTTCCTGGTGTGAATATTCGCTAATAAGCGGAATGGGGAATGTTGTAGTAGTTAAAGTGGCCACTTAACCCAGCCAATGACAGGTCATAAGCCCTGTAAATGTTGTCGAACATCCATATTCCTGAATTTGAAAAAATTCTACCTCATATAAAATGAATCTCAATTTGACATCTCAACAGAGACGAGAAACTTGGAAGGGAATATGGATATCTAGGCGTTTACAGGGCTTATGACCTGTCATTGGCTGGGTTAAGTGGCCACTTGATGTATTACAACATTCCCCATTTCACCTAGTAATTTATATCCATATCTTCCAATATACAGTAAAATTAATCCAGTTTTTGTCTACAAGTATTTGAACACACTCAAAATGTTGTTTATGAAATGAATCTATTAAATTTCGCGGATTATTAGTATTAAAAATCGGTAGAGTTGTGCTGGACTGAAAATTTTGTATTAGTCAATTCGATTTTTCAGTGAAATTACGATGTTACAACAGTTGAGAACCGGTGATCCTCCAGTTTGTTCCTTATTTGGCTAATGGCCAGTTGATTTAAAGCCGGCCAAGTGGTGTGTTGTGGTGTGGGATAAGGCTATACGCTATACCTACCTTGTACCTGATAGCAGCCCTATTATGAATTCGCGTGATAAATTTATCACGCGCCCTATTCCGGAAGATCGGGTAAATAAATTGGTAAACAGAATATAATTGTGGTGATATATTAAGTGAAAAATACGGTCAAATTTTTAATATCGCCGCTCTGCCGCTTTCCGCTCGGCAACACCGGTGTCAAATGTCAATTCAACATAATTAAGGGCATACAAATGGACACACAAACCAAATTATTAACCGACTTCTCCAAGTACAGGGTCGGTGTCGTTAGTTGGATAAGTCTAATGGGTCGTGTATTTATATTGAAAAATTGCCTGCAACTATATAGCTATGTAATTATTAAAAATTGGTATGCTGTAAATTCTAAATTTGTGAAATCAAACTTATGTATAATATTACAATGCCCTGACTCGACACGGACCAGATATTTTTTAAATCATTTATTTATCTCTACTACTAATACTAGAAAATTGAGAACGAAATAATTTTTTACAATATGGTTCTTCCCGATAACGTGAATATCCTTAAAACGTTATAAATATTTAAAGTATATTTTTACAATTCCAACGATATAAAACACAATAATCAAAAATTTTGTTTTTTATTAATAAATTTATGTTTTAAAAACACGAAATTACGAATGATTATTAACGTCCGTTATTGGCTAATGACGTCATACCCGTTCTACCGTGAAAGGCGTGAAATTCATTCCGTAGTGAGCGCCTATATTGCTGTGACGTCACACCGCATGCGCGCCAAATGGAGAATTATGCGAGCGATTTGAAAAAGCGCTAGAAAGTTAATATGACTTCGTAAATTATTTTTTTTAAATCCCTAGATATTGTAATTTTTCAATCAATTTTTTGAAATTCAAAATAAAAAAATCGGGAAGAACTTAATTTGTTATCGAATATAATTTATTTAGTCAAATAAGTACTCTCATGAAGAAAACAAAATAAAAAAAAAACGCATTTTCATAAGAATTTGTGCAATTTTACTTAATCTGCAATACTTATGAAAGCTTTTGTGTAAAGAAAGAAAAAATTCAAGCTCAGATTAAAAAGTCATATTACACATTCGACGTGTCGAGATGCACACAGGGTTTTTAAAATTTGTTTACAGTGAAATATTCAGATATTCTTTAGAAATGACGTAGTTAAGATAATATTATAATATCCATAACATAATAAGCTCCATGTTATGTTATAGTCATCAAGATTTCCATTTGAAATATGTACGGAATGCGTGTGTTAAGTCACAATACACAATAGCCCTAAGGTATTTTCTCACTAACCGAAGCCTTCTTAGGAGTTCGTTCATGAATCATCTTTTAATGCGGCTTAGTATGTTTTGTAAACAAATCAAAATAAAACCATGTTTAATTCAAAGCGCAGCAAGGTAGCTTATCTCGAATATGTTATGAGTAATGCGTTAAGCCCACTTTATACGAAATAGAAAACTGTACAGTTCGCAAACTGTCCCGTGTAAATCGAAAACTGTACGAAATATTGAATGGCCGACGCGACGTTTGGCTGACCTGGAGCTCAATCACAGATAACTATCGACATAGTTAAAAACGTGCTAACCACGTGCTAACGCTAACGATTTGACCGATCACAATGAACATACGTTCATACCACGTTCGCCGAGCCGAGCATTGCCGATCAGAGCCGAGCAGAGCCGAGCACGCGATATCGCGGCCGAACGTCAAACGTCAAATCAACGCGCATGTCAGATTGTTTATTATGTCGACTGCTTTTCTCAATATTTGGCTTGCCGAAAGCCGGCTAAATGCAATACGGCACTCGAGAAAGATTGAATGAAGATATGTGCGAATAAGATATATCTCGGGAAATGGCTCGCGACTAGATGCGCTCGTTTAATAATCCCGAACTTTTGACGCGTGTTCCATTGTGATCGCGAAAACGTTAAACATCCATGGGTAAGAAATCGTTATCACGTCGCTTATTACCGAGCGAAAGTGATCTGTGATCGAGCAACTGACAGTTAATGTTCTTGACGTGATAACGTCTCGTACTTATAGCAGATTAAGTAAAATTGCTCAAATTCATATTAAAACGCGATTTTAAATTTTGTTTTCTTTATGGATAGTATTAATTTGATATTTGATAACAATTTGCAAAAAAAAAAACAACTTCGTACTCAATTTTTTCGAAAACTAAGGGTCAAATCAAAAAATTTTACCCTACAAAATCGACTCCAAATATAATGTAGATTCACTGGTTTCCCGCTTGTACATCGAGTTTTGTTACACCCTGTATGATGCAAAGTAAATACGTACTATAAAGAAAATATTGTTTGTGTTCCATCAATCATTATTTAACAAGTCAAAAGCTTTTATGTAATAAATCTTCGTTATATTGCGAGAGTCAAGGATATGACGCTCTATTTTGGGAAATCAATTTTCGTATTGATTTCCATACTGCCAAAATTATTTTACTAACTAACTAACCATCACGTCATTTCCCCGTAGGGGTAGGCAGAGAGGATAGAACGCCATACCACTCTGTCCTGACATACTTCCTTTGCTTCATCTACATTCATACATATTCTCATGCACATACGCCGATTATTCCGACTTTTCACATGCCCACTTTCAAAAACTTATTATACTTGATCATGCCATGTCTTTCTCGGCCTTCCTCGGCTTCTACATCCAGGCACACTTGCATTTAAACATCTTTTAGCCGTTCTTTCATCACTCATTCGCTCCACATGACCAAACCATCGTAAAAGCCCTTTCTTAATTTTGTCGATAATGCTTATCTCAGCCTTGCACTCTGCTCTGATTTGGACATTTGTACACCTATCATACATAGTCTTACCACACATAGATCGCATTTCAACAGCGTTCAGTCTACTTTCATCCATCCTTCTTTTTCCAACACCACGCTTCACTACCATACATAAGGGTTTGTACCAGAACTCCGTTGTGTTCTGCCAATTTTGCTTCAATTGCAATTATTTTACTAGTGGCGTTCAAACTGCTAGAGGTTATGCAATATATTTTTTTAATGCCGAAAATGATGACTTACTGTAATTTTTTCATTTTACAATTTTTTTTAAAATAGTTTGAAGAGTATTTGATCATTTTTTTCGAAGCCTCGTGGCTGTAAATTTATCCAGAAATATTATTTTGAAAGCTTAAAAAATAAACGATGAAAAGCTAGCATTACACATAAATTCCTTTTTGACGTGATAACGTCTAATAAATTGATGAACGCCGGCTGCACACACAAACAAGCATGGTTCATTGTCACGTTCCGCCTGAGCCGAGTGTGCAAGCGAGATCGCGGAACAAGCGATAGAGAGACACGATCGATGTCGATAATGAAATATTAATATTATGAAAATTACCTTTTCAAATTACGTTTCCGTTATTATCCGTGTTTACTTTCTGTCGCCGTGAAATGTGGTGTGTTTATGTACTTGGAATTTGTACCGTGTCGCAGTCGGCAGTAAGGTATTTTGGTGGAACAAGCGATAGAGAGGCACGATCGGCCTAAGCGTTCGGTTTGTGACGCCTCTATCTCTCTTCCACTCCATCGGCCGATGCGTCCGAGTAGAAGGGAGACAGCAGCAGCACACAAACTACAAAGTGAAAGTGAAATCAACGAGTGCAAAAAAATGATAATTTATTGAAAAAATTGACATTTTCAATTAACTCCTGCTTTGTATTATACAAAATATGTGTAATATTAGTATGTGCATGAGAAGATGTATATAAAATTTTTTATTTTATTTTTATTTTATTTTTTATTTAACCACCTCAACAGGCCAGGAGGCCCAATTACAGAGGGGAACAACGTTACAAACACCCAGGCTTGAGAAAAATCACTTTTTATTTTTGTGTTCTCACCGGGAATCGAACCCGGAACCTCCGGTGGTATGGCGTTCTATCCTCTCTGCCTACCCCTACGGGGAAATGGCGTGGTGTTTAGTTAGTTAGTTAGTTAAAATAATGATAATACAGTAATAATAATTCAATTCAATTCATAAAAGTATGCTATTTTTCATCAATGTTTTTTTATGACGTTATCACGTAAAATTATCGTCTGTAAACCGACTTTACAGACAACCAAAAGTTTTTTTCACTCTTTTTTGGATATTAATGAATTTTTTTTGAGTGTGTAAAGCGATAATCATCTTAGAAGTCCTGTATATTCCTAATTGTTCTATATTTCTTTCAAAAACTTGAATGTGCCTATTTCACCCCATTATAACGAAAAGCTTTCTTTTTTTTCAGATTGACTGGCTGATCAACACAACAAAATAAATAATGAAAATAATGAAAACCACCTAATAATAAAAGCCGCCATTTTAAATTTAAATAAACGGTATTTTAAAACTACTAACGCACAGTGTTTATTATACGCGGATTTGAGAGCAGTGTTTATTTTACGCGGATGTGAGAATAGTGTTTATCACACGCGGATTTGAGAGCTTATTCTACGCGGATTTGAGAATAGGTACCTACCCACCTAGTGTTTATTACATGCGGATTTAAAAGCAGTGCTTATTCTACGCGGATTTGAGAATACCTAGTGTTTATTATACCTATGCGGATTTGAGAGTATCTGGAGCTTATTCTACGCGGATTTGAGAGCCGTTTTGGGATTTAGCGATAGGAGAGTAGTTGTGAGTGAGGAGAGGAGAGATAATGGAGTAATGGTGCCGGGAGAGAGATGTCAGGTCTGGTGAGACAGATGGAAGAGGATGTGGCGGGAGTCGATGTGCAAGAACGAGGAAACTCACTTAGGTATGTATTTATCATAATATAATCAACTTAACTCCACCACGTGACTCGCGGCCGCTTTCCCATACAAACGTATTCCTCGATTTTCTCCCTTGAATTATTTATATAATTTTTGCAATATTTATTTAGTACTATATAATTTTTACATAGACTAATAGTATTACAATTACACTTAATTTATTTTTTCCTAACTATTCTTATCCTACCATTATACATTTTTCAATTTAGCCATAATATATTATATTACCTACACTAATATTTCTCTCACATATATTTTTTACACTTAGCCCTAAATAACTTTAAATTTTGTTCATTTTTTAATTTATCTGGCATCTCCTCATATATTTTTAATGCCCTTAAACATGAGACAATTCTGTGACGTAGTTTTTCTTTTCTTTTCTAATCTTGTATTTTTTGAACCTCTTGTTGCATATTTATGAGAAAAGTCATTGTTTTTTAATTTGTTTTGCAAATATCTTGGAGTTATCCCTTTAACAATTTTGTTAATTTCATTAGCAACATTATATTTAATTCTTTGATCTACTGACATAATATTCAAGAGTTTAATCATTTTTTTAATATTTAAATCAGACCCATTTAATGTTAACATTAGAACAATGATTCTTTCATACATTTTAGATATCGACCAGATGCGTGTTTGTATCTTCTTAATTTTTTTATCTCCTTTAACAAATAAAATATTTAAAAAATAAGGTCGATATCTAAAATGTGTGAAAAAATCATTGCTCTGATGTTAAATTCCAGGGAGAAAATTGAGGATTACGTTTGTATGGGAAGTGGCCGCGAGTTACGTGGTAGAGGATGCTTTTAATACTTACTCAAATATTTCAATTTTGGGTCTGCTTTAAAATCACGATGCTTCAGCATATGGATTCCACAAACTGTCTCCAAGCCATGTTTTCCGGCGCATCCTTCCAAGTCAGGTCCCGTGTAGCTCTGACGCAAACTGCCGAAGGATGACGTCCAGGACGCCGAGAACCTGATGTCTCGCATGTTATTTTTAATTTGAATCATTATAATATTTTAATAACTTTACAAGATTATGAGTGTGTTCGAACATTGAATACAAATATGGATTTTTCCCTTGACGGGAGTAGGTACATATTGATACGGGATTTATGTATCCAATGGCCGCTTCACCCAGCCCTGTAAACGCTTTTTTTTATTTATAAAAAAAAAGGATTTTAATTCTTGTGATATAGTCAAATATTTCAATTTTGGGCTGCTTTCAAATTAAAAAACGATGACTTTTTTCATAAATATGCAACAAGAGGTTCAAAAAATATAAGATTAGAAAAGAAAGGAAAAACTTTGTCACAGAATTGTCTAATGTATAAGGGCATTAAAATGTATGAGGAGATTCCTGATGAAATAAGAAATTAACAAAATGTAAAGTTATTTAGGGTTAAATGTGAAAAATATTAGTGTAAGTATTATATTATAGCTAAATTGAAAAATGTATAATGGTAGGATAAGAATAGTTAGGAAAAAAAATTATTAAGTGTAATGTACTAATATTAGTCTATGTAAAAATTATATAGTACGGGTGGTGGCCCAGTGGTAGCGTCGCGGTCTCTGAGTCCAGAGATCGTCGGTTCGAATCCCCACTTCGACACGACTCGATTCCTATTTTCAAGCACAAGCCGCTTAGGCTTTATTGAAAATAGTAGTTACAAATTGAATTATGTGCAAATATCATAAGATTGCATAGATTTCTTTTTCAAAACAAAAAAAAAATATATATATAATAATAAAAAATAATAAAAAAATAGTCGGAAATAACTGTGCCAAGCAGGAAACAAGTTGTGCTGAAGTGGGATTCGAACCTAGAGATTCTAATCCGGAATCCCCGAATCTACCACTATACCACAACCCGCTTGAATATCCATATTCCCGAATTTAAAAAAAATCCACTTTATCTCAGTAGAGATATAAAACTGAAGATGGCAGCACGCACAAGGAACTCGCAATAGAAATCGCGAAGGTTGCTCCAGCAAAGGTATTGCTGGAGCAACCTTCAACACGATGCGTGCTGTCTGGAATTCCAGTTTATACTCGGTCAAAACAAAATGCCGACTCCTCAATTTCCTGTATTGTGCCGGTGCTCCTCTATGGATGCGAATCCTGGCACCTCACAAAAGCTCAGAATGCTCGCTTGTTGAGCTTTGAGAATAAGTGTCTGAGAAGGATTCTAGGCATTAGGCGGTTTGACTTCATAACCAACGCTCAGGGAACGGACGCAGCAACCTCCAATAACTAGAGTCGTGAAGATGCGGCGGTGGACCTGGCTTGGGCATGTACTCCGGATGCCTCGGGAGAGCCTGAACCCGAGCTGCCTCTTCTTTACGCCTGCAGGATCCCGCCATCCTGGCAGACCGTCGATGACCATCCTACGGATGTATTCGGCGGGGCTGATGGATGCGGGCCTGACGTGGGAGGAGGCGAGAGAGCTGGCTGGTGACAGGGTCTCCTGGAGCGAACGTGGCGAAAGAAAGAAGAAGAAGACATAAAAATCAATATTCAAATATCTTTGTTTTTTTGTTCTCAGAGTTGCCACTAATTCGCCACATCTTGTCAGCTTGGGGTGTGGTCGCCTCAGTACTGCAGTAACCATACATCCCATTAAACAAGGTACACATTTTAACAACAACAAAAAATGTATAAACTGGTGTTACAAAACTCAATGTACAACCCGAAAATTGGTGAATCTACATCGTATTTGGAGACGATTGTGTAATATGACTTTTTAATCTGAGCTTGAAAATATTTTTTTTGCTTTCTTTTTCATTTTTTTTTTTTTCAATATATACTCGTACATAAAAGAAAACAATACATGTCCTACTGAGTTGCCTACTGCAACTCGTCAGTAGGTGCATAAATACAAATTCAACTAAAAATAAAAGTACACAATACATACCCTAGCGCACAAAAAAATGAAAATACATATAAATAAAAATACAATTCTAAAACTCAATATAATAAATCGCGCTCTAGCAACCAAGTTCTCAGCACGCGTCTCTCTTTTAAGCTTGAAAAATTAATGATTTTTTTAATACTTCTTGGTAGCATGTTACAGATTTTTGGTATTCTGTACTGAAGTGTTCTCTTACCATACTTGTTATTATATTTAGGGAGAACTAATCCTTTAGCACTCGTAAAACGAGTATTGTAAACATGCACCGGTCTTTGTGCTTCTTACAAAAGTTTTTATAAGTATGGCAGATTAAATAAAAATTGCTCAAAATCTTATTAAAATGAGTTTTTAAATTTTGTTTTCTTTATGGAGAGTATTAAATTGACTAAATACATGATATTTGACAACAATTTTCTCAAAAACTGAGGGTCAACACAAAAAAAAATATTCTACAAAATTGACTCCAAATATGATGTAGATTCATCAGTTTTCAGGTTGCACCACGAGTTTTGTAACTCCATGTATAATAATATTGTAGCGAGTTTTATAAAGTGGGCTAGAACCCACCGTCCATGCACTTAGTAGCAGCAAGACGTGTTGTGATCTAACCTCTTTATTATACACTGCTCTTGAGGCGATTATTTGACAAAAAATGAGCTTTTTAAAATTATTGATCAACAAATAATAATAAATAAATTCATTTTTAAACAAAAGCAAATTTATATAATTATGCTTGAAAATGCACTTAATAAATAACGAGGTGTTACTGAGATTTTTTTAATTGGCTATATAATTAGAATGAAAAATCGTTTTCTTTAAAAATATTTTATGTACTGGTACTGAAGCATATGACGGATCGTCTTACCTTCATGTAATAAAATGATCAATATACACTGCACTTGGTGTATCGATGCAG
>JAGVSP010004637.1:0-14860 GCA_022494985.1 Micrasema minimum
TTCACATGCACAAGTAATATGCAACATACCCACATAAATACTTTTTTGTCTTTATTTATTTATTTATTATATTTATATATTATATTATATTCTTAGCCCTACATAAATAAATACGAAGTGGATATTATTTGAAATTATGTCTCTTAAAGATAAATATTTTATTACGAAAATTAAGACCATCCTCTGTCACGTGTTAATCATGTTTATTTATCTCCTTTAACAAGTAGGTAACATTATTTCATATTACTACTACTACTAACTACTTTCCCTTATCTTGATCATTTTATTACATGAAATATTATTAACCTGGAATTAACCGACTACCTGTATTAATATATTTATATTCAGAATACTTGTTAAATAAATTATAATGTGTACGTTTCTAATTCCTATGTGTATTCTTTAGTTCCTATTTTGGAGGGTTTCATAAACCTGTTAATTTGGTTTATAACGAAAAATTTACCTTAATTTTGGTAATAATTTTTAATTACTTTTTTCATGTTTATTATAAAAAGCTACTATTTTATCTGTCAAGTGTTTGGTGTGGAAAATGCCTTTTTTGTGGTATAGCTCATAATATAGAGCAAATTCTCTATGGTACAGTTTTAGCACTGTGATGTTGGCAACATTGTAAAAAGAAGGTCGCATTTCCGGATATTTCAGTTTGTGAATATTTTGGAACACGAGGGTTATTTTTGATTGGTTCAATTTTGGTTTAACCGAATCGCGCGGGCTTTGTCACATCCTGTTATGCCATATGCCTGGCAGTGCAATTTGTAATTTTTATGTAATTTCAAGTTTTATTTCGCCGCATGCAATGAATACAGCGGATTAGTAATGGTGTTTTCAAAAGGGCCATGGATCAAACTAAATCGGTGAGTATTTTAAGATTTGCTGTCGTTTTGTTTCTTACCACGATATTGTCTTTTCTCATGTGCGCATTCTTAAGATTAGCCATTTCATCTCAAATATCTCTTTACAGAAAGTCTGTGCACGTGGGAGGTAAGTTGTACTGTTTATTTTATGTAATAAAACATCCGGAATGCATGTGTACGCACTTATTATGGTCATTCATCAACAACTCGGTGCGCTATCGGTAACCGGCTGTAATGATCATGCGATTACGCCATCTTACCTCAAATATCCCGCATATTTTTGTACCGACACAAGTCAGTCCATAAAACCCGAATTGATTCATAATAATATCAATTCGGTCGTTGGGATATCCCAATATAGTTTTGTTTACTCTAAGCGAGTGTGAACAAGGCAATCACTTTATAAAGTGTCCCGAAAAATTGGGATGACCACATGTTAATTTCCATAATTTGCTCTCTAAGTGTGTTATTTCGATTGATAAGTTATTTAAATGTATTCTTTATTTCGGCTATGTTGTAAAACGCATTCTTTTGGAAGGCAACGCTCGCGGAGGTTGCGCGCTGTGTATTTTTTTCAACCTAACCTACAATATCTACAGATGCAAAGATCGTTCTTGAATTTTGTATTGTCATTCTGTAAACATAATTTGAAGTTTAGCAGTTTCGTGTTACTAATACATGATAATTGATAATTGTTTCAACAAATGGCGTCCCTTGATCTCGATTGATGCCTGTCACGAATTTGTCGATGAAAAACAGCGGAGGAATGTATTGAAATGAAAATATTTGCGAAAATCTGGTACGTGACTTTTTGGTAATCCGTTTTTACTAACTCGCTGTTCGCATGTTTTGTTGCATGTTTGATAATAAAAAAACAACTAACAAACCGAGTACTCCTGATGTTCCAAGTTATGAGAAAAGGTTAGTACGAAAATATTCAGATTTGAGGTTATGTGACTATTGTCTTTCTAGGGGTCATATTCCAATACCATTTTCATGCTTACAGAAACTATAAATAATATGCAGGCATATACGTTATTTATCATGCTAAGAACAATAAAAGTCCACTTTAGATGCTTTCTATGGATTGCATTTTAGAAGATGGTCCAATGTCTAATGGATAAGTTTAAAATGCCCACAAAGAAAAATGAACAAATCTGAATGAAAAATATTTATCTGTGGTAGGCTGCCTTCGATTTAAAAAATAAGAAATCCATATGCATCCCCAGAAAAGATCACGCCAAAACTCCGCCTTTCATTTGCCATCTCTTACAATACAAACCTGTTGTTCCTTTGATATTATGTATTTTAGTTCTCATGATTATATTATAAATCCTGGTCAGTTTCCTGCCACCAAAATAAATCAAGTTAACCATAAAATGGCGTGAGTTCACCCACATGTTCCACAGTTGCACGGTTTACACCCGGGCTGTGCAAGCGGGTACCCTGCAAGACATTGGACCCTCCAAACTAGGAAACAAAAACTCATTTTTGGCCAGTTGCATCTTTTTGATGCCACTTAGGCTACCAAATTTTGACCGCCTAGTTTTCTAAGTGAAATTAGACGGCCGGTAAGGCGTGCTGGGGGCTGAACTAGCATTTGATGGCCGAAATCTAGGAAAAACATACGTTTAGAGGATAATATTTTTTCGCATTTTGAGTGCTATACATTCAAATTCCTAAACATAAAGAATCTAATTTAAATGAGTATTCTATGCTATAGTACTCTTAAATAATATTTGTGTATGTAATTGAAATTAAAAATTGCAATTAATGCTCTTAAAAGGCCGAAAACTAGCGAAATCACCCAATTCTTAAGATAATATTTTTTACAATTGTTATTGAACTGGGCCTTTAATATTTTTTTTCTGAATTGGTATCTTGACAGCTGTTATTCTTCTATTGGAATATGACTCCCTGTAATATCGGTCACCTGTTTAGAAGACCTGAGGCATGATTTTTCCGGTTTCGGGTAAGATTGTACATTGTGAAGTAATACAAATTTCTAGGTTATGTATTTTTTCCCCGGATCAATACATTTTGGGCCTCCATATTGTTGATTGCCTAGGTCAGGCATAGCATTAGTTTCACTTTTTTAAGTCATAAGTTTCACTCTTTAAAGTTTTACACTTCTATGAAGGTGATTTTCAAAATCAAATTCAGAAACAGAATCTTCAATATTTAATAATCTAAAAATTATTTGCATGCAAGAAATCACGCGTCTGCTGAAATAAAGTTTAAATCATTTTTTATCAATCACAAATGATAATAACTATTCATGCCTTGGATTGGATTGTCTACTTATACTTGAGACTTATCATCAAGGTATATTGCATTTGGATTTTGATGCAGAATCCTATGCATCATGAATAGTGTGGATAAAGAAAAATAAGAATGTAACTATCTTATGTAATTACTTATTTATTGATTTCAATGGTATATGTTTTCAAAAACGCAGTTGTAATTTTTCATAGCCAATACATATATGAATAATTAGTTCAGGTTTAGCAAATATGGAGAAATAGATTTAAAAATAATTACGCACTTGCCCGTTTTTTTTCTTCTCTTAAATAAGACAGTCTTTAAGTGAACTCTAAATCGTTCTTTTATACTCTTCTTGTGTAAGTGTATGTTTCTTTTTTCAGTCATGTGAAGTATGTTGTAATTGTGTTTGTAATTTCTTTTTAAAATTTATTTTGTGTCTCCTAAGATAAGAATTTCAGGTTGATCTATAAACCTTTATTATTATGCAACGAAGATTTGATTTTTGAAATGACGTTTGTTGCATGAATGGGATCAGTCTATTTAACTGGAGACACGAAATGTTACATGAAGAGCGTACATGCACACAGTGATGGCTTATTTTCTAGCACTGATAATTATTAAGATAATTAATTTAATTATGCTCATAATCTACAAACTTTTTATCGGTCAATATTATTACCTTTTCTCCTACCAAACCAAAAGTCTCCAATATTTATCTATTGTTGATCCATCATAAGAATACCA
The DNA here is from genome assembly GCA_022494985.1 of Micrasema minimum. NCBI lineage: Eukaryota > Metazoa > Arthropoda > Insecta > Trichoptera > Brachycentridae > Micrasema > Micrasema minimum. Next base: position 3,885 of record JAGVSP010004637.1, read on the forward strand.
TGTGAGAAGACAAAATTTGGTTCCTACTGCGCATTCCTCTCCCCCCGCTACGATCCCTCACCCCCACCCCTGGTAGCCCTACCGGCTAGCGGAGCTGTCTACAATATCCATCTGCCTTAATATGTTAACTTATTCAGTCCCTATATTAAAAATGGAATTGTGAATTGTATTAAGTGCCGAGTCGGAACTCACTAATTTAGCAAAGCTTAGGTTTTTTACATGCAATTTCATGCAAACATTTATATTTGTGTACATTTTCAATGTTGTCGGCAAAAAGCAATTAGGTACTCGGGGTCATAAAATTAATCCGACCCCCGAGCCAGCGGTGACGGTCTTTTATGTAAGCCGCCCGTTAGGAGTTTACCTAACCACAGGAGGAAACCATTATCAAATACATAAGATTGTTGAATTATTTTATTAATTATTATTTCAAATATTTCTATTTTATTAGTATCCTGGGTTCAAAGTGTTGAGAGCTAGTAGAGGGGGAATGGGCGGATTATGCGCGTCACAGGGTATTCTTAGGATGAACGGGGTATAGTCTTAATGTTATCTGTAATTTGTTAACAGAATTTTGAATTCGATCATTACATTCAATACTTTCATTTCAACTGAACAAATAAAATATTAAAAATGTTAGTCCCAAGTAAATGAATATCTACAGTTATTCCAAGCATTTTGATAAGTAAATCGATTTTTCAATTAGTCTATGTTCTTCAGGAGCTATCTATTATGCAGTAAGAAATAGTAATGTCGGGACACGCGGAAAGTGGTTATTCAGATGTTCTCTACACTAATATACTCTTGTTTATCAGTAGTAAATATGGTCACTCTATCAACATATTGTGTAATATATTGACCTCCAGAGACTAGATATAAAATCAGCTATGTGTGTTGTTTATATTGCAAATCTTTATTAAAACATTTCCCATGACCTGAGTTTCAAAACACCATCTTACCATTAAACGTTTTAAAATAGTGAACTAATATAATACTATGCATCAGGGCTAATTGCAGATTTTACAAGTAAAAAAAAAACGGTTTTAATCTTTATAGAAGTCCCTATACTTAATGTTGGTTATCCAAATAATATAAACATTTTTTTCTGTAAAATGCAAATTTAGGTATTTGGCTTTTTCAGCAAATGTAATTCCCAAGAAATAAAACCATCGATGCAACATAATTATGCGGTTAAATGTTGACTCAGACTTCTTTTGAGGAATTTTAGAATTCAAAATGAATTTTTTTTTTTTCTATTGTTCTAACTGTTGACAGTAAATTATTGCATATAACGACATCTCATTGTTACCATAAAGTGTGAACTAAGGATATAAGAATTTATGCATAGTTGACATAAATGAGAAGATGAAAGGTTGAACATGAATCAAGTATTATACAAACATTACATTCTGTAATTATTTACACAAATCCAAACGATTACTACGATTTTAATCATGTTATTGGATGAAGATTTTATTTTAATTTTTTATGACAAAAAATTAAGTTTATTGAAATAAAAGAAGTTATTCACTAATCAACCACTCAATCGAACCGGGTTGTAGTATACTGGTAGATTCTATATCATGATAGCTCAAATTGCTATTCCTTGAAATGTGAGCCAAATTATTATGGTGCACATATTTGATTCAAACAAAATCAAGACAGAAGAACTGGCAGTTTCTTGTACTGCTCTTATTCAACAACAATCAACAGTCTAGCATCAGCATTTAAATTCATTTTTATATCACTTGACTGATAGGTTTATGATGGATTAGCTGAAAGATATATCAATATCAATTATTGTTAGTTTAGAGGTACAAAAACGAAAAATACTCAATCAAACTCATACAAAACACAGAATTAATTTTTGGAACATTCCAGGAAACTGACTCTTATTAGATGATTGAACAATCATTATGTTGAAGATGAAAACGGCTGCTATATAAATTAGCATTATAAAATAATATCTAGATGGTGGTAGCAAAAATTATGTAAAAATTGTGCAATATCGTGCATACAACAGCGATATTATATAAGCAACACATACTAAAATTTTCAGGAAAGGATAAAAAAACATCAATTCAACATCTCAATTATTTTGCAAAAAAATATGTGTAATACCGTCCATTTTCGAACTGGCTAACACCACGTGACCTGCACCAATTTCAGATACGCTCAAGTCATGTAATTTAATTTCGCTGTTCCACGGAAGACATGGTATTCACCTCAAATGTCGGTTCTGCCTACCTCCATGCTTGTTGATATTTCCATGCGACAAAAATATAAATGTGCGGGAGTTTTCGCGGTTCAGGAGTATATAAATTCCTAGACTTGTCGGACATAAATAAAATAAGATCGGAGCAGCCTAACCAGCGCCCTGTACCCCTCCACTGTGTCCTGGTCTGACCACCCTGTAGCCCCATCCTGGGAGAATCACTACGGTAAGCATTTGGCTACTTTTTTCTTAACCAGGAGTATGAATTGGCGACTTGTGGCATGTGAATATTAAACTGCACCAACTCAAAAAAGTCCACTTTTGGGTAATCGCAATAATGTGATTTTACTTTTATGGTGCTGTTACATTGAAATGGGATACTTTAAATTTAATATCTTGACATAGGAAGCGAAGTATGGAGTTGGAAAAAGAAGGACGAAAGTAGATTGAATGCAGTTGAAATGCGATCTCTCAGGCGAATGTGTGGTAAAACTATGTATGATACTAATGTCGAAATTAGAGCAGAATGCAAGGCTCTGAGATAAGCATTATCGACAAAATTGAGAAGAAAGGTCTTTTACGATGGTTCGGTCATGTAGAGCGAATGGATGATGAAAGAACGCCTAAAAAAATATATTGTGCGACTGTGCCTGGATGTAGAAGTCGAGGAAGGCCGAGAAAGACATGGCATGATCAAGTAAAACAAGTGCTTGAAAGTGGGCATGTGAGAAGTCGGAATAATCGACGTCCGTGCACTAGAAGTTTAAAATTATCTGATCGATGATCCATTTACACCACGTAAAACATAAAGGTATGGATGGATTGTGACAACATTAAATTATATAATTTACATACATAATATTTCAAACTGTAGAATTAAAAAAAAAAATTGAAAATATTCTCAGTAATAATACATCCATTGTACCGTTTCATGAATTTTATATTTATATCACGGATAAGTGGATGGAAGATCTTGTCAATTACCAGCCAGTGGATTTAATCAATCCGATAAAATGGCCATTTCATTATTATAGTGAATTTACTGTGGATTATTCACTACTCAAATTTTCCATGTTCTAAAGCCTAACAATATTGTCTACAGAATCTAAACAACCGAGTGTTGGACTTTACGGTGCTTTTACTGTTTTTTAGTCTGAATAATTTGACTGGAGAAAGTATGCAGTGAATTCTTTCCTTTGTAATTGTGCAACTGTTTTTAGCCACTGCATTTGGACATTAGGCAGCACACAGTTGTGCAATCAATAATGGCCAAATCGATACTAAATGCAGAGAAATTCATTTTGCCAAGGGATAACAAAAAACCACCAAACATGAAAAAAAAGTTGTTGTACCTAAAACATTACCAATAATCTATCATCTTATTGGATCCAATGACTTGCATGTAAACGTGCACCTCTCGAATTAAGCTTAGACTAAGATGTTGTTTGTGTAATCTATAGGTATAGTTCGCGTCATGTAAAAGCGCTGGCGGTCAAGTTGCGCACTAGCCAATTATATTATCGGCCTTATTTGCGACGTGGGGGTGGGCGCGTCACTTGCGCAGAAAAGTCCACTTACCTACAGCGTCTTTTTTACTTGGCGCGACCTATACATGATGTTTGTGTGAAAGCATTAAAAATTAAAAAATTACAAAATTTTACATGTTATGCGATGCAAGCTGAGCGATTACCAATTCCAAGCGTTTATTTTACTTTTGACAGCTCGATTATGTATCGATTACGGATGTCCTAATGCGTTACCGAATCGATTTCTCATAAAAATCGGCTTTATTTATGAAGAAGTTCAACACATTTATATTATATTTTATTTTTGCTCAACATTTTGTAGTTTATAAACATACCCAGACGTTTAAAGCAAAGTTTATATTACGAAAGCGCTGTCGTAAAACTTTTTTTTTTTTTTTAACAGTCTTTATTCAATAAAAAAAATTACAAAAAATACATAATTTCTTTACAAAAGAAACTTTAAATACAGTCCCGATAAACTCCTTAATTGGAGTTTGTCATCGGTAGCAGGAGCTACAGAAAACCCAAATATGCATAGGACTATTTTATTGTCGTATGTAAAAAATTGAGAAATTCTTTGTTGCGATAAAACAAAGAAAAAAAAGCAAATAGGTTTTAATTTAAATCACATTTTATATTTTTTCATGGAAAAAATCTACTTGAATAATCCTCGTTGCATAAGTAGGCTCAATAAACATCGATATCGATAAATATCGGAGCTAAAGAACATGTGCTTCACTATCGTAAAGAAAAAAAACGTGAAGTATTGCATTTTTCGGTCTATAGTGGCCTGTCAATAATTACGGAACTTTATAGGCGCCCATGTGTCAAAAGTAAAATAAACGCTTGGAAGAGATTGTAATTACAATAATTTAGGTGTGCCTCTTTTTTGCATCAACTTAATTCAATTTATTGTAAGCAAGTACTGGAAATATAATCACAGAATTACTCAATATTACTTTTTTTTTAAATTATTTTTTATATCTAGTTTGTGATCTCTTGGTTCACTATCAATTTACTTATTTTATCAACAAAACTTATCTGTAATGAAATCTGTTAATCAGCAATTCGCATGTGATTTAAGTTAAGGCAATTAAAGTTCCAATTACCTGTTATTGATCTGCAATTTGGTGTTACCCAATTGCACCACTCAGTGGTATTAGTAATGGGTAATGGCTTAATGACTTCCAGCTGTCGGTGATGTAATGTTGAGGCCGGTGTACTTATTACATCCATCCCATATAGTTGGTAAATACATCATGATATTTGTATGCAGTGTTTTCAGTGTGTTGACTTCAAACTCATTCAATACTTTATATTTTAATTTTGCTTTTAATCTATATCATCTTGCCGTTAACTAAACCTAAATGCATTCATACCTATCATCGTTTCTGGCATAAAATTCAATTCGTACATTCATTTATTTCTTTAATATTTCGATTTCATACAAGTGTATAGTTTATTGAGTGAAATTTTCTAACAAATAAAAGGATTATGCACTGTCTGTTTGTAGGTTTTTTAATAATGAAGTGCAAAATAATAACCTTTATCGGATGCATATGTGTTTATTGCCATTTTGTGCTTTGCTTTGTAAATACTTACCATAATTTTTTTTATTTGAAAATAAATATTTGTTTTCTAAACAGGTTAATATTTCTGTCATAACAAAAAGATGGTCAAAGACCTTTAACCCTGTAACGCATAGCTCACCACATAAAAGCAGTTTCTACAAGCATAAAAATAATCTTAAACAGACTACCTTTTTTTAGAAGAAATCAGCATTATGAGAATTAACATTTATAAATGATCTATTAACATTTATAAATAACTGATTATTATGAGAATTAACATTTATAAATAACTGATTATTATGAGAATTAACATTTATAAATAACTGATTATTACCGCCTATTTATTAAATCTTAGCGGTTGTAGAGATAAATGAATTATTCTTAAATTACAGATTTATCGTCGTGCTCTAGTGAGCCCAGTACCGCAGGTCCCCCCACGGCATCCAGCAGCCTGGACAGCCTGTCGGAGCGGGACATGGCGCCCCCGCCGCCCCCCGCGGCCTCGCCCCCGCGTGGGCCGCCGCCCCAGCCGCACTACGGGCAGCACGCACCGCCGCACCTGTACGGGCCCTCGCCCCCCTGGGCGCCGCCCTTGCTGCCGCCCAACGTGTACGTCAGCCAGGTCACGGCCAACGTCAACCTGCACGGCTACATGGGCCAGGGCTACTACCAGCCGCACCAGGCGCAGTACCACCCCGGGGAGCAGCGCCCGCGTGAGAGCCGGCGTGGGCGGCGCGGGGGCCCCGCCAAGCGCGCGCCCTCTCCCACGCAGCCGCCCTACCTCTACTACCCGCAGTACTACCCGCAGGGCGCACAGGGGGCCCCCCTGTACCACATGCCCATGTACCCGCCCGTGAGCTACGTGCACGGCTACCCCTACCCCTACGTGGAGTACCCTCTGGTGGAGGAGGGCCAGGACAAGGGGCCCGAGGAGTTCTCCGACATGATGATAGAGCATGAGCAGCACGCCCACGAAATGTACTACCCCCCGCAGCCCCCCATGTACGAACCTGCTCGCCACCCCGAGGAACAATACCCCGTCTACTTCCAGCTGCCACCGCCCACCGCTCCTCCTCACCAGTTCAACGTTCATGCCAAGAACTTTGTGCGGCAAAGTGACCACAAGAACTACAATCCCCCTCCGCAAGAGCAGAAGCCTCCAGAGCCCATCCCTATAAAGCCTAATCCGCCCGCCAATGTCGATCCACTTCCGCAGATAAAGGAGCTAAAAATCAATTCAAACAAACCATCCACCAGTCCTAAGCACGTCCAAGAGAAGCATCCTGTCAACACCGCACAGACTCAGCCAATAAAGGCTCCGATCATCCTAACTAACGACAAGGTGTCCCCTAAACCTCCTACAGAAACTCCTAAAACAGCTTGGTCAGCTACTAACGCTAAGCCGGCAGAAACACAGCCGGCCAAATCTCCGGTTCCCGCTGTGTCGCAGTCACCACCTGCCCCGGTAACTCCCGCTATCACCAAGCCGACCATGTCCGGCACTCCTGCGGTGGTCCCCAAAATAAACAAGGCTTCCGTACCGGCTCCTTTCACCCACATAAAGACCATAGTGAAAACAAATACTCCGCCGGCCGGAGTTATTGTGCCCCAGCAGACTATGCCCGCAAAGGCTCCCTTCGCTACTAAACCTAAAAGGGATGCTCCGGTCAAGTCGCAAGATGCTCACGCCCCGGTTGATATTACTGAAGCAGTCCCCGTGTCCCCCGCTGTTACCACCCCTCCCCAAGCTATTCCTGAAGTGAAACCCACAGCTCTCCCATCAGTAGTGAAATCAAACCCGCCAGTCGTCATTGCTCCAGCTCCCATTGTCAGCAAGGCTCCATTCAGCCACGCTCGCAAACCTTCCACCACTGCGGAAGTTCCCGTCCCGGCTCCTGCCCCTCCCCCCCGCGCCCACGGCCTCCGACTTCCCCCCTCCGCCCGCCCCGAGGAGAGCTGCCCCGGAACAAGCGGCGCCAGTGGTGGCTGCTCCGCAACCGGCTGCTCCGACCCCTTCACCCGTGAAATCGTGGGCCAGCCTGTTTGTTAGTGGATCTCCAGCGGCTGCTCCTATAATCCAATCCGTTGAAGAGAAGCCAACGGTCTCTGCACCAGCCGTCTCTACTCCAGTTAACCCTCCATCCGTCTTTCCAACACCTGCAACCATGAACCAGAAGCCAGTAGCCAAGGTTGGACCTTTTGATGCCTCGCCCCTGCAGTGGGAGCCGGCTGAGAAGTCTCCCTCAGCAGCGCCCACCATCTCCTACTCGGAGAAGACCTCCAATGGTCCGGCACAGAAAGGATCTCCTCCTTCCAAGGATGACTCAGCGTCCAGGGACAGCCAGCTGAGCCAAGTTCCTCCGCACATCAATGACCCCAACTCTTACAGAATGGGAGGTGAGATATTCTTGTATTTTTTTAATTATTTAATTTGAGTCTTGTAGTTTTCAATCTTTTATATGAGTAAATATGAAATTGACTAAAGGGTGCTGCTAAATATAAGCAAATTCGGCTACCTTGGTAGCGTTATGGTCAAAACTTTGGACTCTTGATAGAGTAGGTCTAGATTAATTTTCCGATAAAATTACAAAAATTAGAAAATGATTATTTTAAAACCAGGGCGCACTTGTGATGTTGTTTCCCCCGTCATTCCTATCTGGCCTGTCGAGGTGATTAAAAAATACAATAATATCAGAATGCTTTGAACACCACTGATAAGGCAATCTTTAAGCATTTATAATAACTCTTAGTATTACGTGCTGCTAAACGACAAGTTAAATATGTAACTCCTTCCGCATTCTCCCATACCTAACCGGTCTGTATTTCAGAATATCTGTCCAAGTACCAGCTGAATCACCAGTCGGTGTCGCTGCAGCCACGGGGGCTGTCCAACCGCTCCAACTACTGCTACATCAACGCCATCCTGCAGGCCCTAATCGCCTGTCCGCCCTTCTACAACATGCTGAAGAGCCTGCCGCACCAGCAGAAGAAGGGCAAGTCTGCTACGCCCATCATCGACGCCATGTAAGGCAATAATTTTATTTTTGTATACGACAACAGTCGGGAGTGGCGGTCGTTATCGGGGCTGCCAGACCAATTCTAAATATAACAACAGTCAGGAGTGGCGGTCATTATCGGGACTGCCAGACCGATTCTAAATGTATTGGCGTTGTCACAGCTGAACTCGAAAGCAAGATATCTCTTTGTTGAGAGTCTAGCACTTGCTTACAGGTGATGGTACCCCTATTTACTCTACTCCGTGTCCCGTACACTGATATATTATTATTAGATATATTTTATATGTAAAATCTTGAAAGGAAGTATGATCGCATCCTTGATTTTCTAATTGGAATTCAATAAATAAAAATAATTAAAGGTGTGTATGTATCATTTATTTGTTTTATTTACTATTTCTGAAATTAGTACCATTAGTTATTTAAAAAATCTGCAATACAAACATGCTTCTGGTCATTATCTAAAAATCTGGATATTAGAAAGAGATCATGGGACTACGATTGTATGGAGATTGTATGATTGTATGACCACAAAATCACGTTTTCTCTTAAGTGAAGCGTATTTTTCTCTTATTGTAGGCACGGTAGTATGCTGCCATGCAAAGCCTAAACCGCAGTAAGGGCAGAAAAACCCTTGGTTCAACTTGACCAAGAGGGCCCATTGTATTAGCAACACACTCGACTGAACTTTGCCAACATGACCCTCTATATACAGTTAAGGCAATTATTTATCGTCACCGCAGGCAAAAGTAACTTATTAAAACTTTTTTTATTGTGCTTAAAAGAGCAGTGTTTTCATTTAATTTGCATAATTAATATTATTTACATGACTAAATAAGTGGAGAATGTGACGTTTGCCTGTTTGACATCGTAACTTTTTCTATGAATTTTGATTCAAATAAAAAATTTCTCAGACCAGAGTTAGTGACTTTTGCCTGAACAGTGACCTCGTAGATTTAGCACAAATTTCAGCATCTAAAATCTGTCCTTCTTCCAGGGTGGAGCTGATAAACGAGTTCTCCATCCTTCCGCCGGCGGCGCGCGGGGCGCGTGCAGAGCGCGGCGAGGCGGCCCCCGCGCCCGCGGCCGGCGCTCCCCTGGAGCCCGCGTGCGTGCTGCGCGCGCTGCGGGGCGCCCACGCGGGCGACAGCTTCCGCGTGGACGGCCGCCAGGAGGACGCCGAGGAGTTCCTCGGCTGCCTGCTCAACGGCCTCAATGATGAGATGCTCGAGGTCATTTGGAATTTTTTGTATTATTGTTTTTAAAAAAGAAACATTTGAGTTCTTACGGTATACTCAAATATTTTAATTTTGGAGCTGATTTACATAATAATTTTATGTATCGTTACCCAGTGCTATTTTACTGTATCTTAGAAACTAATGACGGAACTATGTATGGTTTGGTTTACACCTATACAGGGTTATTTTTTAGTCATTTGACAAAAAAAAAACCCTGAATTCAGTATCGTTAATAGAACCCATTTCAATAAAAAACTTGTACTTTTTATTTTTACGATTTATTATTTTTATTCCTAAAATTTTTACAAATTACGCACATCCTATTCACAGCTGTTGTTCATGCGCGGCACATAAGGGAAAGTGCGCGCGGGGGGGGGTGCACGCCGCTCGCGCAGTCCCGTCCCATTAAGGGGGGGGGGGCGGCCGGACGCTCTCCGAGGGGTGACCAAGTCTTTACTATTTCTGAGGAAACATTTGGGTGCACTTTTCTTTTTTTTTGTTTGAGAAAGGACATGTTTTTTTTTATTGAAATGGGTTCTATTAACGATACTGAATTCAAGGTTTTTTTTTTGTTAACTGACTAAAAAATAACCCTGTATAGTCCACTTAAGCATAAAAACATATTATTTATATTAGCCCGGAGCCCTGCATTCGTAACCCCATGTATTACGGCTGTTGCCAATTTCTGTAAGTATACGACCGTACACCCCTTGTGGATGTACTTTGAAATTTTCAGCATGTAACTTTTCCTTACTTTTTGAAAGGGTTAAAAGACGTCATTCAAAAAAAAATCTTCTTTTTTTTTAAAATATTTCTTACTCTTGCTTAGGGAGTTAGATAATATAAATATGTCTATATTATTGATATTCCAATATAGATTGATTTCCAAAAATGCTTAACAATCTTCTCAACAGATGTCACCAGTGAGAAATTCACTTGTAATGTGATATTACGAATGCGAGCTCAATATATACAAGTTTCAAAAATTTGTCATATATGGTTATCAGATGATGGGCAGAATGGGGAATGTTGTAATACATCAAGTGGCCACTTAACCGCCCAATGACAGGTCATAAGCCCTGTAAACGCCTAGATAATCCACATTCGTTTCCAGAGTTTCTCTGTCTCTGCTGGGATATCAATAATATCTGATTAGCTCAGCATGGGTATAATCCAGTAATTTGTCTACAAGTATTTGTACACATTCAAAATGTTGTTAAATATGTCTAGTCTAGTCTATAATTCTGTGCTAGGCATAACCAAGATTTAAAATAGTGTATTGTATTTGCAGTTGATCAAGCTGGTGGAGCCAGAGGAACCGAAAGATGCTCCCGTCATTCCTAACGGGAACGATGCCTCCCCGGAATCTGACGACGATGACGAGTGGAAGGTAATTTGAAGAACATTTTTTA
>JAGVSP010004638.1:0-28884 GCA_022494985.1 Micrasema minimum
TTACGATTATGCCATTAAACTTAGTTCTATTTAGTAAAAGACTTTTAAAAAACAGGTTTCTACTTTACCATTGTGGAACCAAGATGTGACGTTACGTGAACTCCAACATAAGTAGATACTGTTGGTAGCTTACCTGAAAAATAAAAAAAATCTGTATAAAAAAATATGTTGAAAGTTGAAAAGTATCTTAATTTAATGCTTGTGTGTAAGTATAGACTAGCACAGCGTAAGAATGGTCATCTTATCTTCATGTAACAACTGATCGAGTTCACAGCATTTGGTGCACCAATGCAGTGCCCTATGTCTATTGGGTGTGGGACAGGGAAATTTCACAGTAGTAAAAGTAAGTGTAAATATATAATAAGTGCATAAATGCATTATTGGAACAAAATTTTTAAAAACCATAAAAGGCACGCATTTAGGTCTAAATAAACATTTCAACAAAGACGTTTTGAAAAAATATGGACATCTAGTCATTTACAGGGCTTACAACCTGACATAGACTGGGTCAAGTGGCCATTTTATGTGCTCCTATTCCCACCATTTAATTTATTTAAATCTGAATTACATGGCAAGTGAACAAGGGCGCGTTTATTGCTTTTGAGCAATGTCTTCCTAACAGCCCTTAGTTATTTTAGTTATAAGCATTTATTGAACCGAGTATTGGTGCGGAGATAAAGCTTAAAATTACATTGCATTAATCACAAGTTTATGTGCAGCTTAAGATATATTAAAATATGACATCGGGAAAGGGAATAGAGAAAGGAAGGAAAGGGATAGAAAAGAGGATGATTGCGGGTGTTATATTTATTTATTTATTGAAACAATTCAAAATAGCACTTGAAACTATACAACTATAAAAAGCAATATTGCCCACAGGGCGAATATCTGAATTTTATATAATTATCTTGAATGAGAATCCTAAATAAATAAATTTTAAAATTATTTAGTTTGCATTTTAAATCCACCAAACAATTTGGAAATTACCTACGGTTTCTTTTTCCGTAAGCGAAGTAACCAAATTTAGGGTGGCTTAATTTCTTTACGGAAAATTCAAATATGTATTTCTCGCTACTACCTTAAAATTATTCATCTCTGGGGAATCAATTCTAATTCGCCATTACACACACGACTGTCTATCGAGGAATGCTGTGGAGAGGGAAAAAAATGTTTATTGATTAATTTATTTGTGCTGTTATATGAATGTTAAATGAAGTGTGGTTTTTTTTATTTAAAAAATCATGTCTGTATACCTTGGACTGGCGCCGAAGCTTAAAACTCAAGATCTTGCCTTTATTATTATTATAATTATTATTATTTTAGATAATTTATGTAGATTCGTTTTTGTAAAACTTTTTTTTTTTTAACACAGTATAATTTACTTTTTTTTTAGATCTATGAAATACCTCACTGGGCAATGCCCGTGCTAAGGTATTTATTACGTCATGGTCATATTTTTGATCAAGATTCACAACACTTGTGTACCTATGCTTTGCCCTATGCACCATTGGATACGGATGAGAGAAATTAGGGTAGAAAGCAGTTATTTTAAAATTTTATTTTTATTTGGAAAATCAATAGAAAACAGTAACATTGAAATAAACACCATGTTGATTAAAAAAAGCTCCAATTACAGGTTTCCGCAGAATGTTCTTTAACAATAACATAAACAGAAAATTAAAAATGTATAATTACAGAAAAATTTTGTAGGAAAGGAAAATGGGTGGGAAAAGGAAGTAGAAGTTAGTATTTAAGAGAGAAATTAAGCCGCTGGGTGAGTCTTTAATGTAGTTTTTAGTGTAGGTACTGTATTGTTTACATAATCAATATAGCTTAATTTATTTTTAATTGTGAAACAAGAACGTTGGATATAAGATTTTTTTATTATAGGCTCTTGTGATGATGAGAACACGAAACATAGTGTAGTTTTTTGTATTTGAGATGATCAAATTTTAAAAAAATCTAAAAATTTCCACATTCAAAGTACATAGTGTATTGAGAGAAGAATCTGAAAAGTCAAGTTTTGAAAATCTCGAATAAGGTCAGTTTAATCGCCGAGTTGTAGATGCGAAGTACGGTTTCTCATTTCTCACCCCAAAACCCTTTAAATCCACCTAACGAAACCCACAGCCATAAAATGCGGCGTTGAAAGGTTTTCGTCTTAGAACGAGTGGGTCTTTAGTCCTTTTGAAGGGTGAATATTCTCAATCCCGGCGGACTAAACCTTCGACAAAACACTACACGGGATTCCCTCGGCGGAATCCCGGGAAATGACGGAAAAGTTACATTTACGTTGCATAGTAAAGTACCATTACGCAAGCTTCATATTTTATGCCAGTCGTAAACAATATTTTATACAGAAAGAGCGATTTTACTGCGAAAAACATACTTCACTACTCTAGTAATCGATAAACATTGCCAACTTATTTTTTACACGAGTTTTTGATATGTGATGGATGTTTTACAACAGTTTGATAAAATGATGTCGCATACTATTTATATAGAGGTAAAATTTGATTCCTGTAATTTTAAATCAATTTATTCATTTAAAAAAATATATATTTATGTAGTCCATAGATTTGACAAAATTAACAGTGCGATGGACGCAAAAATTAATATAGGGCGAAAATAACTGCTCATGCTTGTAGGGTTAAAAATTAAACGTTTAAAAATTAGTTTGTGGTAAGTCTTCGAAATACCATACTTTCATCACTCAAGATAATATTATAAATATTTATCACAAATATTTATACTTCGAACAAGAATTTCAGAGAAGTGACGTTCCATACTGAGGTGTCTAGTTACCCACTACATCACTCACTGCGTAGGCATCTACGTCAACAATATACATCTACATCACAAGTTTCGTGTATCGGCCTGAGTGCTGGAGTCTTTAGACGGTGGAATTTGATAATAAGTGGTGTTATAAAATTAACCTTAGGAAGCGTATATTTTTAGAATATTTGTATGGATACGCCCCATCTAGTGAATTCTTCTTCGAAGTATTTATATCATATTATTATATATTAGTTATTTGTGTCATTTAAAAATAATATGTTTGACACACGAGAAACTTTACCACAACTTATTTTTCTAAATTCTGACATAGATATTTCCAACTATTTGATAGTAATATTTTGGTAAGTAGGTTTATTAAAAGAACAAAAGGTATGTAGTAAGTAGGTAAACCACTAATAAGTATATTTTATTTAGGTTATGTTGCTGAGTGGTAATATTTGTAACGAGATATTATTTAAAAACAAAATTAAAATATTTACAGCTTACCGAAAATCGATTCTGAAAAAAAAAAAATATGTGTGATTTTCAAGACCATTTTTAAAATGTTGACAGTGTTAAAAAATATAAGGCAGCGTTTCTCGTAAAATATTCGAACGGCTAGATAACTTACAGATTTAAAATGGAATGCACTCGACATGGCAAATCGTTTCGTTCCGAACATTCTAAATTTGAAATAATACCATCCCCGTGCAGTTCATAGTCACCTCATAAATTTTTCGTAATAGTTTGCTCCACCGAGTCGAAAAAGACGAAGACGATCAAGGATGTGAATGCAGTCTGATACAACTTATACCACCCTTTTTGCTATTTTTCTTTTTTAGTTTGAATCGTCTCAGTGGGGACTAAGTGCTTACATGTCTAACAGATAGGCTGAAATACTTCAGAGAATTTTGGAAAGTATGTACCTACCTAAGGCTAAAAGACTTACACGCGATGAAACGCGATTGGTGACGTCACAGATGTGTTATAAAAAGTATAAATGATTGTATCTCGCGTATTAATTATACGATTTACGAACGGATTGCACTGACAGGTTTGAGATTTTTCGCTTTATTTTTTTGCATTAACTAAAAATTTATTATAAAATTTACAAGACCATCAAAAACATAATATATTATGTATAATATCGCCTACCATATTCACATTTACATTAAAATTTTAATTAACTTTATAAAAACCCAATGTGATGGAGTGGGTTGTATAGTTTTGATGAAGTTTGTTGTAAAATATTGATGGAGTGCGTTATTTAATGAAAAGCAAACTCATTCACCCTGAGCTCACAAATTGAAATACGTTAATCATCGGCTTGTATTTCAGTACATCAAAGCTCAGTTTTTTAACGAAAATTATAATTGAAATCGACCATCAAAGAGAATTTATAGTGAATAATGTGATCCTGCAGATAATTAAAAAAAAATTTGAAATATTTTAATATATTTAGATTTACTAGAATAAATATTGTTAAATATGACCTACTTTATGAATATTATTCAATGAATATTATATTTATTCTAGTAAATCTAAATATATAAAAATATTTCAAATTTTATTTGAATTATCTGCAATACATGTGGGTTAGGCCGTAGTTATTTAGGTAAAAGTCACAGGTTCGAAATTTAAAATTTAGAGAGTAAATCATATACATTGAATAAATCATACATAGAAATGACAACTCCATGCAAGCTGGTTATAAATTCGGTACAAAATATTAGACTGTTGCGGACGGGACTTTTGAAAAATGATAATTTTATTTTCCCTTAAAAGTGAATATAGCATATATTTTAATGGAATTGTATTATTTCTTTTATGTTTTCTATGTACTTTCCCAACTTTTTAATCACTGGTTTTGCAGTATCCTATCACAAAGACGATAGGTGGTGTCCATGGACACCGATCTGGTTCAACTCCTCCGGCGAACCATTTTGTCTTGTCTATAATATAATTAGTCCGTGCATAGAGTATGTATTTTTTTATTTTATCTTTTGTTCAAAGAGAAAATGTAAAAAAAATAGAGAAATTATGTGCTAATGCCCCGATGAGACTCTCTGGTAACTTTGTTCGAACGAGGATTGGAAACAGGGAAGAAGGACTTACCAGAGCTGAACTAAACAGGAACAGGAAAAGACGAACGAAGGACCACCGGGAGAGGCGAAATATCCCAAGAATACTATAAAAACACCACGATAATTCGCGCGGACACAATCGAGGCAACGCCAGCGCACTATTTAACTGTAAACCGGGGGGTTTCGGGTTTATGGAACTGTTAAGGTTTTAGGATTTGGACATTGATATATAATACATTTAGATCTGCCTTGCAGAGTAAATTATTTAGAAAAAGTAATGACACGAACATTCTGCACCTCAATACTCTTACACGGGTCGACCTATCAGAGCCCTTCGACTGCCGGCAAGCATCCGCCCACACACCGCAAAAGGTATGGGCTAAATATAAGGTTACAGTAACAGTATACAATACTAACCCGTTCCTTACGAGGAGCGTTCATGAATTTGACCATGCATCTAAAATGACTTTTTTTCTCTTGTGGACGGGCTGTTTGCTATTATTTAAGAAGAAAACTTTCTTTGAATAATAATTATTTTAGGCATTATTTTTTATTTATAATTATTTTATTATGTAAACAAATATAAATGAACACTTACATGTGGAAAGTAACACCATTTTTTTTGTTAATTTTATCCATACGGTTTTTACACGGTTTCACTACACAGGAAGGCATTTCGGAATGTTTTCTGAACGTCCGACTCGGCCAGCGTTTAATGAAATACTGAATACGCGTCTGGCGGAGTTGGAGGTTTTGGCGGAGTTGAAGTGTCATCCATTTTTTGGGTTCAGTTCAAATCTAAGTGTATTAATAAATCAATGAGTACGGCGAATCGAGTTTGGTACTGGATGCGCGGAGTAATGAAATGAGACAGACGCGGTGTATAAAACAGGTGGCAAAAGGATATCGATGAAGGTAGGATATGAATTTTAGAAAAGGAGTCAAACCTACCTATCATCAGAGAGTATCATCACCATGGCCAAACCACCGTGGATCTAAAAACCTATATATAAGGGGATTTGGTCGTAAGGTGTGGTGCTAAAAATTTTAATTTTTAAAACATATAGATACTACTAATAATGCATATATGCTATCTCAGGACCTCGAACAACGAACTCTAGGCCCAGAGCAGGTATTTGGTCAGCATTTAGCCATGATACAATCACTACAGCTGGGACAAATATTGATACTTCATTTCACATTAAGTGTCTGACAAGCAATGTACACATTGTACACACATATGCAACCTGCATTCAACACTATGGCTATCAGGAATATAAACACGGTACTCCACATTATTAAGTAAAAAATTTCAAAAAAATCCACTAGCCTTCCACTGGTAAAAGGGGACTCCTCTACATACAATTAAATTTTTTTTTTTTGCATAGTATAGTTTACATTTTTTCTAGATCTATGTAATACCTCACTGGGCAAAGGGCAGTGCCCGTTTACGATACTTTTTTTTCCTTGTAGGTAGTAAAAGTTTATGTAATATTAAACATCTATTTTGGTGGGGTGACTATCTCAAGACACTTCTCTGGTCCCATCTCATTAAGCCACTTTTTTGCATCAAGACACAATTTATTTTTAACCTTCTCTTATTTATTTTCAGATGGGATACAATCGTAAATTTTGGGAGCCAGATATATGTGACTTCTTTGACCAAATGCAGTTTTCAATTTAGGTGTCACATATGAAACAGTGATTTGACGACTTACATATGGATATATTTTTTTATTTTTTGGTTTTTTTTTGTTTAACCACCTCAACAGGCCATGAGACCCAGAGGGGAACAACGTCACAAACACCCGGGCTTGAGAAAAGTAACTTCTTATTTTTGTGTTCTCACCGGGAATCGAACCCAGAACCTCCGTATAATAAATAAAGGTTTTAATACAAACAAATTTAACTACTGACTCCTCAAAACTTTATAGTATTGTTTTTTTTTGGGTTGCATGGGTGCGTTTTATTCCTAATAAATACGAAAGAAGCTTAATAGTGGTAAAAAGTTAAGCCAAAAGGCTTTGCAGTTTTTAAAAAAAAAACAAATACATATAATTTATTATCAGTCTTAAACTAAAAACTATATCAAAAATCAAATCATAGTATACGTAAAAAAATTGAAGTAATTCCTAAAGAAACAACTTCAAACATAGAAAATATAGGAATTTTGATCATTACAAATCAAATGCGTTAAACCTATTTTTCTGTATTTTTTTCTTTTTAGGGATACTGTGTTTATATTTACGACGAGAACAGCACACGTCCAAACTACACTTACTAGTTAATAGTTGACATAACCCCTGTTCTTGGTAGTAAACTCAATAAGGGAACGGTACCTATATGCATATGTACATATTATTTATGTCCATAATATGTAGTTTGATGTAATGACTTGAGTGCAGTTAATAGCATTGGACATGCTCTTAGCATTTCAAGACATAATAATAATATTAACAATCGATATGACATTATCATCGAAGGTCAAATTAGGATTAAATTAGGACAACTATTTTGGCGTAAAAATATAAAAGCTTTAGATACGGATAAAAAGAAGTCAGATATGGCTTATATGAAATTTTTGTAGCTTTTTCAGTGTAAAAATACATACAAATATTTCTCAGTAATATGCATTATCCAACTCCTTAACATTTCTACAAAATAAGTTTTTTAAATTCATTATACGTACACAATTCAGCATACGTACAACATGAATACTTGTTTCCTCACTTCTTGATGTCCTCAGAAATTTATTTTATACATTGTGTTGTACACTTAATTGGTGCTATGTTATATATATTGCCCAAAAATTTAAATCTTAATTGATAGTATCTTTCATAGCTCTGGGTGTATAACATTAAAAATAAAAATATATGCTTCTTCGAATATATTGTTCATCGAAAAAAAGGTGAAAGGATTACTTCTTGCACAATTTATTCTTTGCCAAATAACTATCTTGATGTTTTAGTGAACTCAGTAGAGATAAGAACCTACTTTAAGTGTCATCACAGACTAACCATTCAATAGTTAGTCAAGTCTTAAACTTTCGCCTTACGATTATAGTACCATTCGACGTTATAACGTGTTTTAGTTCAGACAAAGATTATCAGAGAAGACTAGTTTGGTTCTTTAGTAACCTAAGAGTTGGGAATCGGAAGATATTTAGATAAGAACTTTTCTATTGGTTTTTCTAATTTGAAACCGAAGGCCTAAAAATTTATTCGATAAGTTTTCGGTAACTAGGTACCTCAAAACCAGATTACAGCATCTTCTTAAGTCCTCTAGCGGGGAGTAGGGTGGAATGGATTATCAACAACTTTGTCAAACTCAAGATGGAGAAAAACCCGCTACATTATATCTTTACCCAACTTTCCGGAAGCTCATAAATAGATTTTTTCCCTATGACGGAAAACTTCGGATCCGGAATTTCCAAAACATGATGTAACAAAATTGGTGTTTTGCTAACATTTTTATGAGTAAAGTGAA
Organism: Micrasema minimum; assembly: GCA_022494985.1. Lineage (NCBI taxonomy): Eukaryota > Metazoa > Arthropoda > Insecta > Trichoptera > Brachycentridae > Micrasema > Micrasema minimum. The sequence continues at coordinate 8,349 of JAGVSP010004638.1, forward strand.
GTACATTTTTCCCTTAATCTGTAAAGTTTTTTCAATATCGTAAACAAACAAGATGAAAGTATGTTCATTCTATTACGTTCTTTTTCAGACTTTATTAAATCGTGTGACAGGTTTGAGTTATATTCATGGTTATCGATGGTGATTGATATTTTCACAACTTTTAAGATGAAGCATTTGAGATAAAACGCAAAGTTAATAAATGCTTCAAAGTTTTAAAAATTACTCAAAAACAAACAATGAAACGCGATGTTAATTTAAACCCTCGGTCTGTCGCATCATTTTTTGCAACGCGAGTCTCGGTCGCATAGGGTCGTCGAAGACCCCAGAATATAAACAGTGTAAAAACTTGTTTGAAGACTTTTGACAGGAAGTTTTTAAAAAATGGGTATTTCATTATAAATACCTAAGGAAGAAACACAAAAATAAAAGACAAAAAAAAAAAAACAATTGTCTCTTTATTTATTGATTTTTAGATAGTATCACAAAATAGGAACTGAAAAGTCTTTCTTTGGATATGTTAGAAGTTAAAAATACTTTTTTTATATTTTTACCTTTTATATGTTTTTACTTATAAATTATATGAGATCGCATGCAAACAGACTTCGATAAGTAATCATGAAAGTACCTTTTTTTTTGCAGCTGTTGGTTCTGTACCAAGTATTTGTAGCCATTTAAAACTCAAATCATTCATACTTATCCAGCTATATTAACAGACTAGATGTACAAATGTATATACATAGTTCAGAGTGTAACTTTAAAAAAAAAACTTCTATATATTATTAATTTAAAAATGATAATTAATCAATAATTGAACAGATATACTCAAAACATTTTTAATTATTTTTATTGGAGAAAATGTTAAGAACAATTATTATTTGCGTTACCTGTATTGTACAGTTCCTAAAAAAACGGCATTTTGTTTTTCACCGTTTATGGAACGCTGTTAGCCAATGTATAGGAAAAAACTGGCTCCATCGTTATTTTCGAGTCATTGATTCTGCGTTGACATTTTCGTAATACAATTTCTGTCATTTTAGACATGAAGGAATCGACGGAGAACATCTTACTTTCATGTGAATTCAAAATATTTTTCAGCAAAAGAAGTTAAACATTTATTTCACATTTAAGGTAAGTACCAAGTGAAGGCACTGGTAATAACAGCCCATTGAAAATACAAAAATAGTTTTTTCAGCATTTTTGTTGAAATCAAATAGACTTTAACTGCCTTAAAATACAGTACATAAATTCTTATTATTTAAAAAAATCTACTGGCCAGAAAAAAAAGTTTGATTTAGTTCATTTGTTAATAAAATAACTTAATTTAAAATGTTTATTTAGTCATTGATCAATCCAGATACATGCTAACTAGCCTAACTATACACATAATTATATTTCACATGTGATACCTTGAACGCGCGCTGAAGCTAAGTAATAAACTATTTTACCTTCTTTTGAAAAATTACCAATATTTCACTGCATGATTGGTATATGAAATGCATTGCCCTATGCATCATAAGTGTGCGGATAAGGAAGGCGTTGCAGTAGTAGCCAAACGCTAAATACTTGAATAAAAATATCTTTCTGAAAATTTTATTTTTATTTTATTTTAGTGAAATTTTGCCATTAAATGTTTTAAAATTAAAAAAAAAAAAAATACACCAAATCAATGATAGAATTATAAATATAGCAATAACATTTGGTAACAATATTACAAGAAAACAATGATCAAATTATTTTAGGAATAATCAAAAACATTAAAATTTAAATCCTAATTATACAGTGTAAAAAAAAACAAAAAGATGATAAACCAATATAAAACATAAACAATTTATATAGTTAAAATTTAACATACTACATACTAGTTTTATAGTCACCAATGAAAATTTCAATGCAATTTTTCAAGTATATAAGCGGGTTAAGTGTGAAAAAAAACTAAAAAGTTGAACGTATTAAAAGGTTTTTATCGCAACTGCGTTGCCAGAATTTTCCGCCCTCAAAAACAGCTGACGGAATTCCGTCTATTTACATATCCCTAGTGTACTGTGATGGAAGGGGTGAGTTAGGGTTTAACTGAGAGGTATAGAAGCAAATGCAGTCTTCAACTATAATTTTATAATTTGATAATATTTTAGAAAGAACTATCTTGTATTGATTTTATAATTATTTTAAGTTTCTTGTTCTCTCTATTCTCTTAATAAATAACTGTTAAAACTACAGTTTATCGGGACAGAAAAGTTTTTTTAAATTGTTTAAATTTAAGTGATTTTTTGTTGTAAATTGTGGGGGGGGTTATGTGAAAAAAATTATAAAAAATTTTCACGTAAAATCACCGAACGGACGCGCAAAAAATCACCTTTTTTAGGATATTTTGGAGAGGTTATAATATTTACAATATTTATGTAGGAATTAATTGTTCGTCTCAGATTTTAGTTGATAGCGCGATGGGTAACCACGCATGAGCTCGCCCGTTCGATTTCCGTCGATTTATTTTAATGTAATTTTCACCTAAAAACATATCATGTGAACCTTAGACTGGCGCTATAGCTGACTTATCATCTAGCCATCTCAATGACCAAGATGCTGACATGGGAAAAAATAGAAAAAAAAAATTAGGTATCTTTGATGTTCGAAGCACAAACTTTGTGAATTATTTTATTAACTTGAATATACTTGAATAAACTACCACTACTCTCTCATGCGTAGCCACACCCACTTATTAGGTACTTATTCTGTATAATTTTTACTGTTATGTTTTTAGTTGATAAGTAGCCCTGAGGATGTTCAGTAGGTTGAAACTAGTTGGCTAAGTGCTTAAAATAACAGGTTCGCCCATACCCAGCGTTTGACTTATCTTGCAGTCCTGAACCGTAAATAAATAAATACGTGTATAATTTGTACACATACAACAAATAAATAAATTTCACAATTTTGTCTTTTTTCGAAAGATTGTTTCTACACCCCTCAAATGTGGGTATTGCCGAACGGCTACATGTGTTGTGAAGAATTATGCTGAGTCGGGGGTATAAAAATAAATTATCATCATTATCGTATCAATGTGAATATTCTTTAGAAGAAACGGCCTGATCGGAGATTTATACAACCGTTTTTTATTTGTGTTGTAAGAGGATGGTCTACAATAATTCCTGAATATGCGGGAACATTGATCGCATTTTTCGAACAATGGGGCGCGTTTCTCCGTTATGCTTTTTAATTTTTTTTGCCGATTCCGTTCCCCAATGAAAGGAAAACTATAAAAAGCCATTTTGAGTGTTATGATTTTTTCTAGACAAAGGAATGAAGGGTATAAGTAAATAAATATACAAGTTCCGAAAACTTAGTGGATGTTTACATAGGCGTGATGGGGAATGTTTCACACTGTGCTAAGTGATCGCTCAACCCAGCTTACAATGTCAGGTCATAAACACAGTAAATGCCCTTCCATGTTTAAAGAAGGAAATTAAAAGGTGTACTACAAAAATCAGCGACAAATGTGGCCTGAATACGGAAAACTACTCTTCTCGATAACAATGTCGATAAAATCTTCAAAAATTTTTTCACCTATCATGAACATTTTCACTGAAAAACAAACGTTTTGTCCGAATCCACTTTATTTCGATTCAATGAGTAATTGACATCTTGAGAAAAATAATGGAAAATACTTTTGCCATATTTAAGTAAAGCGAGAGACTCCCATCTGAAGTTATATAAAAACTCGTATAAATTATCATATAAATTGTATTTGAAGGATCAAAGCTTCCTTAATGTTACTGGCGTCCGTGTATGTACTATATTCACTAAAAGTTAGAACTGTCATAAACAAATCAATAAATTACGCTCATAAATGTTTCGTAGTGTAATTTATTAATACGCATTTCTTTTACTTTTAAAATAGTTTTACAAGTATGTGATATGAAAAATATCGAGATTATCTATAATATCATTCAAAAAACAGTTATTTCTCTGCGTTATCAATGTTAACTATCTTTGTCATTCTAGAGTTGATTAATTACTTTATTATTTGTTGTTGTTATATATATTATATTGTTATTACTGTATTTTAATTTGAGGACCGTTTCCAATCAAATTTCGATTGAAATAATAGTCAATACAGTCTGGTTTGATTGATGTATCACTTTGGAATGGCGCTTATCGATTTTATGTAAGGGTTTTAGATTAAGTTCTTCAATAATTGACAAGCATACTAATTTGAAGGGCTTCGAAGCTGTTAATTCGTTTCATAAATTTTTTTTAATTAACACAAGGATTATTTTTCATACGGACCTGATTTTTCAATTTATAACCACCACATTTTTGACGAGTATTTTCTGTAAATATACTTATATACAACATAAATAGGTACGTTATTTTATTGGGTATTTCATATTTAACATTTACACCACATATAGACACTATTTTATATTTTCTTTATTATTTTATTTGTTTAAACCACTCTCAACAGGAAAGTCTAGTCAAGTCTGGAGATGCCCAATTACAGAGGGAAACAACGTCACAAACACCCAGGCTTGAGAAAAATCACTTTTGATTTTTGTGTTCTTCACGGGAATCGAACCCGGAACCTCCGTATCGTGAGTCCAGCGTCTTAGCCATTACGCTACGAGAGCCGCCAAAAGGCATTAAACACCATCTTCAGTCGCATAACTATTAATAATAATCAGAAACAATAAAATAAAAAAAAAATGATAAGAAAAACTTATGGTTTCATGCGTTTCCAACACAATATTCATTTTTTAACAGTAAGAAAAACTTGAGCTCTAATGATATACACAAATATTCCAATTTCGGGCTGCTTCTTCCGCCAGAGAGCAGGAAACAAGTTGTGCTGGAGGTGGGATTCGAATGTAGAGATTCTAATCTGGAGTCCCTGAATCTATCACTACGACCATGACGCCGGTTCAAATTAATGTAGAATCCTTTATCTCTTTAGATTCCTCTGAGGTTCTTTAGCGATTGTAGTAAAAGTCCGCGTTACTTTACATGGTTTATTACAAAGAGAATAGATACAATTTTCAAGCACAATATAACGTTTACAACAGGAAAGGCCTAGAACCCGAATGTCGGTGCGCGGTGCGCGGTGCGGAGCCCAACCTCTAAGACATCACAATAATAAACTAATTATATATGCATCAAATATCTTAGCCGTTTGGAGTATGTGAGACTAATATTTAGTAATGAGTGATTTAGGGTTAATAATCCCTACTTTTATTTGCCTTGAAACTCCGATTTCGAGAGTATTCTGAAATCTTACTGAAAACGTTTACGTTATTTTACTAAAAAAATATATAGATTAATAACTAGACTTTCCTTGATATTGTTCAAATTTCTTGTTTACTTTCTGTTGAAGTATCTAAAATCTTGGTAAATTTATTCAAAACGAACTTTGTATTACACAAGAGTTATTTGCTAAAATAAGTACGCCTGTTAAATGTTAAAGATAAATGTTCTTGTAAAAACAACTGATTGAGTCGGCAATAAAACGGTTTTGGTAGGAATGCTCCGTTTGAGTTAACAGAAACATTTCGCTATAGTACATTTTGTAAGAGAGAAACATAAAGCGCAATATAAAGATGTATAAACATGAATTATATGAACCAACAAAACGAAAGTTTTTAAGGCAAGTGGAGCCTCGGGTATTGTATTGTTTAAATAACATTTGTTTTAATACCCAATAAAAGTGAAATAGAAAAGTTCATTTTGTTTCGAGTATCTTAGAAACAATATAAGTAGTAAGTTAATTAATGTATACTACATACTACATACTACTACTACTACTTTTCCTTATCCGTACCCAATATTGCTCCATAGGCACCGCATTGGTACACCAAGTGCAGTGTCTCTTGATCATTACACATTAATGTAGGATGATCAATGATCAGTCTCTTAAGCTTCAGTACCAGTCCAAGGTATCACACATGAAATATCAACATGAAAATCACATGTATCATCACAAGGTTTGGAATAAAATTATTATTATTTAGTATTATTATTAATATAAAAATTTTTATTTGACAAATATTCACATACAATATAACAAAAAAAGAATTTCTGTTTAAAAATAATTGGTAAGCAATTTTCCTTATATAATATGGTAGATATTGTAGAATACAATATTCAAAGCAAAACGATGAATTGATTCAGAAGATGTAAACATCTTCGAAAATTTCGACAGATCTGATTATCAAATATGGTAAAAGGAATGGGGAATGTTGTTATACGTCAAGTGGCCACTTAACCCAGCCGATGACTCGGTTCTTAAGCCCTTGATATGCCTACATATTCCATATAAGCATATAAGCCCGTGATAATTCACAATATACTATCATACGTGATAAATTAATACATATAGTTAAGGAAATAAAAAAATAATAAAAGCAGGACATGAAATGCCGAAAACCTTTTCAAGTTAATAGGAAGACCATTGATGTCCATCAATTGTCGACCTTCTCTATGACGAGTTTTCCGTGGTTTTCTCGTCATCTAAGACAAATACGGGGAAGCTCCTTTTGGTCTACATCAGATTATCCCGTCCGATCCTTGCACTAAGTAAACTAAATTAGAAGCCATGTACCCATTTTAAGTAAATATAAGTCTTGTACATTATAAGCAAGGCAAATAATAGTGCAACTCACACCTTAAAAAAAATATGTAACGTATACAATTATTAGAGAGACGATTTTTTTACTCTAAAAAAAATATAAAATGCTAGTATCTACCATCTAGGCGATATCAATAGATTGTGAGCCTATCAATTTATTGGATTATTATCGTGAAGTTAATCTTATCTTGATCCAGTCTTCGGTGTGGAAAAAGTTAAAACTCAATTTTATTTTATTTGGAAAAGCGGCGGGTTTAATTTTAACGCTTCGTAAGAATTAAAACTCAGAATAAATGTTTTATTTTTATTTTCAGTCACGGTATTTATTTATTTTATTTATCGCTTGAAATACAAGCACGATTTGAAATAATCCATGATTTAAAAAATATATATAAAGCATTGGTAATTTAAAATTGATTTTAAACTACATCATTAAATTCACTTCGTTTAAGCCACAAAAATTACAAAATCTGTAATCTGAAGTATTGTTATATTAAGTCTTTCTTTTTCTAATATCTGTCCCAGAATGAGTTTTGTAACTCAATTGAGAGTGCAAAGTATTTTGTACAAATTAAATTAATAAATAAAATAAAATAAAATAAAAATCACGAGTCTCCAAATATTTGTTAAAAATACAAGTATACATAAAATCCATGAAATCACACAAAGTTTATGCACTCGTGGACGTTGGGTAATAAATACTATAATATGTGAGAAATCTAGTGTAATTGAAGTCCCTTGTTCAGCAAATGCTCTCAATTTTCCAAGGTAATTAATTAACTACGCTTAAGCTGCCCTTAAACTTAAGTTCCATACGGAAGCAATCAAGCACTTAAGCAAGCAGATTTGCAGTCTGAGGAAGCGTAACACGGTATTCACGGGTAAAATTCCATAGCAAGCGAGCAACCAAGCATATTGATTGTGTTTAGGCAAAATTAAGTAATCCGTGGACGAAGCATAAATCGTTATTCAAAAAAAAAGTAAATACACTAATAAACTTGTTTTCATAATATTATCAATATTTCTAAGTGAGTGTTTAATTTAGTATGTTGATTTTGTATTCTTGTGAATTTGAATTAAAAAAACCCTTGATTTTCTACACAAAACGATGCAACAGACCCCCCTATTCTTTATTTAAAAGTCACGAAACATTAGTTGGTACCTTCAAAAAAGAATTTCAGAGAAGTGACATTCCATACGTGAAAAGAACTCCCGTGTCTAGGTGTCTAGTTACCCACTACGTCACACACTACGTATTCAAAATGCATGTACGTCATCACTAGACACCTACGTCACACGTTCCGTGTATTGGCCTAAGTGCTGGAGGAATTTGATAAGTGGTGTTATGAAATTAACCCTTAGAAGCGTATTTAAAAAAATATATATATGGAAAAGCTCCTTCTAGTGAATTTTTGTTGGAAGGTAGGTACCCTACTGTTATTTCTTATTTTAAGTATTATGCTTTGTGTCATCTACAGATCGGGATTTTGAATTTTTTAACCGCTGCCTGCCAATGTGAGTGACTGATTACTTTCAATGAGGGAATCCACTGTTTTCTAAAGTATTTTTTTTCTATAAAACGTACTATTTAACTAAGCAAAAAAAAAATATTTAATATTTTTTTATTAGTTATTGATGAAGATACGATTTTTTTAAAGTAGCACATTTCAAATACCGTGCCAAAAACTACTATGTACCAAGTGCGTCATTTTTGCAGGAGTGACGTCATAAAACGGGTGGCTAACGGCATGGCACGGCTAACATATTTTCTCCAGCCAATAACAAAACTGTCAAAAAATCTATGCAAACGATTTCTCCAGCCAACTGTCACTTAAACTGTCAACAGCTGTTCTAGGGAGAGTGAATGGGCGGCCATCTTTTAAAAACGGAAACGGAAAACACTACACTTAGATACAAGGAGTGACGTCATTGTTTAAGATTTTGAAATGAATGCTATTTTCAACTTTTTTTATTTATTTTTGGGTAAATTATTGAGATGTTTAATCCAATAACTTCAAAATTTTTATAATATTCGCGTCTACACGAAAGCATTTTAAAATATCAAATTCTGTTAGCATGGAAGTATTATGAAAAACTTGAAATATTAACTCTTTAAATATTTACATGCTCACTTTTTATTCTTTATTAATGCGTATTTTACGCAAAATGTTTTTTGGGCGTAAAAAATGGCGGCGCTGGGATAAATTGTCTCTTCTCTCTAATTGGGGCGATTTATCTCACATAGGGGCAAGTTTTCACACAGATATTCACCGCTTAGGATGCACCTAAAGCCATCGTTATAAGTTTAACTGTTTCAAAAAAAAAAATTAATGAGGATTTACTGGCAACCAAAAAACTGCAAAAAAATATCATCATCATCATCAATTTATTTTGTTATCTTAATTTTGTAGTTTTATATAGTACAACGTAACGCATTACCAATTAAATATTACTCCATAAACTGCAATATTAATTACCTATACTTAAATAACTATTTAAATAAAACGAAATAATTTATACTTAATAACTACAAAGTAAATTAATGTGTCTAACATAATGTTTATTTTTATTTTATTTTTTTCGAATGTAAGTATTGCCTTATTTTACTACTTACAGAAAGCCCTTTTCTTTAGTCTTAATTAAAATTATTCGAAACGCAATAAAGATGGGACGAATATACGAAATACGAGTTTAATAAAAAGCAAAGTGTTGTTTGTTATCAACAAGTTTTGATAAGTTATTATGAAAAACTGGGTGTTTTTTACGAAGTTAAAGTAGATATTTTACTTTGTTATTACTCTATATAATGGTTTTTCCTTGCAAAAAAGGCAAAAAAACCGTAAAAAATAACGCGGGATAAGATTGTAAAATACAAACGTTAAACAAGTCTTTTGATCCTGCCTTGGGGCTTAATCAAGTTAAATACAATTAATATACTTTTTTGAATAAACGTTAATTTAACTGTTTCAATAAAAAAAACATTAATGTATCAATAGCAAAGCCGTGCAAAAAACCTAAACAACGGACTACGGGACAATTAAATTATAATAATTTCGATTGTAATTATAATTTATTATTTGATTAGATTGATTAGATATTATTTGATTAGATTGTAATTTATATCTTAGGTATGAAAAAGTTCATGAGTATATCCGTAAATAATTTATAAAATATCACTATCGTGATTTCCCGCCAAAACTGGTAATTATATGGTAGGATGCGTCTATTAATTTTTAATCAAGTTTTGATGTAAGTAGTGCCTAAAAAGAAAAAAGGCATAGATAGCCGCTTCTCCGGTTCTCCGCATCAACTATATAATCTCGTACGACCTTTTTTGTGCGCTTTAGGAGACGGGGGCTTGCAAAAAGCATCCGTTTGCGGTCAATCCGTTTTAATCAAAGCTCCGTTCAAGTAAAAAATTTTTTACGGGCCACCCTTTTTGAATTTGAATTTTAATACTTTTCACATTTTCAATATTCATTACTATTCACGCAAAAATAATAAATGAAATAACAAAATATCAACACTTATGGCAATATTCAGTTACCTATTACCTCCTGACAAAAGTTGATACAAACACGCATCTCGTCGACCTTAAATGTGTGATAAAATCATTACTCTGGTACTGAAATCCGAGGACTACAATTGTATGGAGGAATAGCTGCGGGTCACATGATTGCGCATCGTGGAAAGATTCTCAAAATATTTAAGAATTTTTCCGGCGGGGCCGTATAATATTTAAATAATACCTACGTAAATATTTATTATCTAGCCCAGCTGGCCGAATAGTTTATTTGAAAGTGAAAATTATTAGCAACTCACCTGACTTAAAGTTAAATTATACTGACCGGCTACCTGCTTTCCTATATCCACACCCAATGGTGCATAGGGCACTGCATCGGTACACCGAGCGCAGTGTATCTTGATATCTTTTTTATTACATGAAGGTCAGATGATCGGTCAAACGCGTCGGTACCAGTCCAAGGTATCGCACATGAAATATTAATATGAAAATCACATGTAGATAAATATTATACGTTGACCCCCTACGGAAATCAAACCCGCGGCCTCATGCACGGTAGCCAAATGCGCTACCACTATGCTACGAGGCGGTCAAAAATAAATGTCAAATATGCATTGGTATTATTATTGTATTTTAAATTTTTGGGTTTCGTTGGTCATTATTGAAATCAATCATAGATATAGAATGTGTTGAGATGTCAATAATGATTGATGCAAGCTCTTAATGGGTAAAACCTAGTATTTCTCTACAAGCATCTATACACATTCAAAATATGTGTGGGTTTATCGAGTTAATTGATAACTCAAACCTTCTGAGGTGTGTTTCGCACCAGCATGGTATGTGTAGCACATAGCTTGGAAGCCTTATTTAATTAAATGAGTGTTTACATTTTTTAAAATAAATATGCACATTGTGCAAACAACGTGAAAAAATTTATATCCGTATCATTTTCAGAAACACAATCAATTTATCTGCCAAAAATACAAAGGAAGCGAATTAAACGAGTTTTAAGCTTTTCGTTTTTCAAATTCAAATTCACATCCAGAATTTTCATTCCAAAATCGAATTCGAGGAAACGGAATATTGATGGACTAGTCCGCATCCAAAATGGCTGCTTTCCAACAGGAAAAAAATTATTATCAAAACCTGTTGGCGCTTTGCAACCGTAAGGTATACGTTTCAGGTTTCATTTAAAATCTCTTTTTGAAAGTTGAAATACTTTGAAATTGATGGAAAATTTTATTGGCAGTATTTCAATGATAATAACTAAATAGATTTCTTGCATATTTTTTTACTGGTCCAACAACGTTAATTATGATGAAAGTAAGTTTCTGAGGAATTCATAAATATAATGTCATAAATCTTAAACATGGTGATTTATTTACAATACATATCTAGATATTTACTCTTAGTAATCAACTAGTTAACCATCACACCATTTTCCCGAATGTGTTGGCAGAGAGGATAGAACGCCACACCCTTCTGTTCTTCTAGAAAACATATTTTGCTTTTTTAGTCTTTTCCAGTACAATCAGAAGACCACGCGCGACGCAACGCTCAGCATTGAATAACACGACAAAGAGAGATATTTTTAATATCCCCGTAAACCCACACACAATTTTTTAAAAAGTAAAAATATCATTTTTGACTGATCCTAAATCTCATATCCTTACGGATCAATTCTAATCCTCCCTATCATGAATGATCAGATTGTATTTTGGAAACTATAAATCTTGTCAGATTTCTTACAAATTTTATAACATTTTTGTCAAACTTTTATGCCAGTGTAAATAAATCTATTCAAATTTAGATCAATTTCTTTTAAAAAGGTGTTTTTTTCTCTTGTTCCTATGCACAATTAAATAATACTATTTAATTGTGCATAGGGCACTGCATTGGTAACCTAAGATTGTTGAATTGGTGTGGATTATGACAAAAGCATTAAAAATCACCCAAAAAGAGAAGAATCAGACTTAACTGAAAGAAGGAATTTCGTAATAAGAATGCTTAAGTTTCAACGCCACAGTTTGATAATGCCCTTAAAAGGCGAAACAATTGTCAATACTTCGTTTGGATCACGTAGAACCAAAAAAAATGTTTTTTTTTAATAATTATAGGATAAAATAGTCATGGAGAAAAAAATAAATTATATCAATCATGTAAAATATATTAGTCCATGTAAAAAATATATATATACTAAAATAAATATAATAAAAAATAAAAATAAACAAAAACATAATTGATTCGTTTTCTATCGTACGTATTTCGGGGTTTTATAAAACGACAATTTTTCTCAAAAAAGCTTTTGATAGAAATGTACATAGGTTTAGAGGGCGGCCTCCGTAGCGTATGGCTAAGACGTTGGAGCTCACGATACGGAGGTTCCGGTTCGATTCCCGGTGAGAACACAAATAAAAAGTGATTTCCTCAAACTTGGGTGTTTGTAACGTTGTTCTCCTCTGTTGTTTATATTGCGGTGGTTAAATAAATAAAATAAAATTATAATAGATAAATCATACGTTTGGAGCCTACCTTAGAAACGTCTGACTAATGAAAACATACTCGTTTTCTTATTTGGCTTTGAAAAAGCGATATTCTTTGTCGTATTACATTTTGACAAAGTGGTAGTAGCAACTTTGTAACAACATCGTGAGTGGCTTATCCATGGCTATTTATTCAAAAATCTAACAAAGAAGTTCAGGACTTACACTCATTATTATTCTGTGGACATCTTGTACCTACACGATAAAAACAACATCATCTAAACTGATGATCCCCCAATTCATTTTTGGCGCAAAAACATTGATTTTCCTTCCAAAATAATTCGGATTCGATCGCAGTTCCCGCCGACAGAACGCTACCAAATCCAAAACCCGGCCACTCAAACAATGTCCTTTAAAACAACAGCTTTTAACAAAAGGTAACAAGTAGATACACGCAATTATTTTCTTTGCAGTGCAGAGTAAACAACCTTTTTATAGGGGTGGCTGGGGTGCTTGCAAAGCGGTTTGGAGCTTTCAGGTTTAAGATGGCGGCTGGTCGTGGAAAAGCAACACAAGCGATATCCACAAATCCGGGCAGATGAAGGAAAAATACCCCTCATACCTTTTTTCTTATCGTGAGCATACTTTTTCCTTTTCTTACTTAACTTGCTCTGTAGTTTATTACATATCTTTCTAGCCACCATCCCTGCAGAGGGTAAGCAAAATACATTTTTGATATTATAAACAGTATATTTATACATTTGTTTTTGTAAATGTATCATTTTTTCATTTATCCCCTCGAGATCTGCATAGGAAAGTATTTAACTTATTTTACATTTTTTAACATCACCGAAATTGCGAATAATAAAAGTTATCTTTTTTTTCTATGTATTTTCGTCTTAAATTTTGAACATTTTTACCAGTAATATTGTAGTTTTCTAAAAAACGTATTTTTGGCAAATTTCACAAAATATAAAATCAATATTAGCTATTAAGATAGATCAGAAAGATGAAAATTACCTTTAAAATATAAAATAAAAATTGGTAATTAGTAACTATAGATAATTTCGTTAGTATATATTTATTTTATAATTCTGAACAATCGTTTAAAAAGAAAGTAATGTTTCCGCTGGAGCAGAAGTAATTTAATTAGTTTATTTGTTTTTTGATTCAATAGAATTTTTTTCAAAATTAATAATTTTTTCATGTGTTTTTAATTTTTTTATGGACTTTCCTAATAACCTTTTTGCAAAATTTATTAATTTTATTTTCCCCCTTTTTCCAACCTTTCTTATTATTTTGGCACTGTGTATATAACTTGAAATGCTCCTATTCAATACACTTTATTGGTCATGCATACTAATGTTCCAAATCTTGTAATATTACTGTAATGACTGTTTTTTGTAAATAAATAAATAAAAGCAAAATAAATTTAAAATTATTTTATTCGTGTTCGTTTTATAATCAGGGGTGTATTTTTTAACTTAATGTTTATGGCACTCACTTTGTAGTTTTCCATAATTATGAAGTAAAACACAGTTTTCTGTAAAACTACTTTTATAAGAAACTATGCCTGAAAACAGGAAACAAGTTTTTCTGGAATGGGATTCGATCCTAGAGATTCTTATCCCGATTCCTTGAATCCACCACTAGAACACAGCTCGGTTCGATTATTGCATACAGGTAAGATGTTCCATGGTGTCTAAGTTAACCCACGTCTGTTTTAGATCACGGCCTGAAAGGCTGTTCCCACCCAGTAACGTAGCAGTGACGTCACAATACATAACAATCTACGGTTAAGATTCCGCTCCAAATGTTAAGAAGGTTCGTAGCGGAGTCATACTCAACGAGAATTCTTAACAAACAAAAAGATTACAAAAAAAAAATAATTACTTTCTTTATCCATTTTTCTTACAAACTAGTATTTTAATATTTTAAATGTTGCCTATCTCTGATTAATGACATTTTTTACTTTTAATAAAAAATAATACCGATGCTGATGGATTAAAACCAAAAGTTCAATTAATCATTATTTTGTTGCTATCATTAAATTCTATTACGCCTAAAATAAATATACATAAAGTAGAAGTAGTACATTTAGCGTTGGGCTGCCATGTATGAGGTCGCGGATTCGATTTCCGATGAGGATCAATGTGAAGTATTTTTTGAAGTGAAAACTTCTTTAGAATCGTTGGGAGTGATTTGAAACTCTATGAAACGAAAACGTGACACTAAAAAGAGACAAACATATAGATCTATGGGATTTAGCCTGCGAGAGAATGAGATAGAACACAGTTGTATAGCGTTTCCTATTATCTTCGTCTTCTCTTTGTGCGTGCTTCGTAGCCTCCACACTCTTGTCTACCAACCGTTGTGCGCATGCATGTAGTAAGTTTGTAATGTATGTGTGTGCGCCTGCCCAGTTGTGAAAAATAGAATTGGTTTCAGTAGAATCTATTCAGAACTCATTACAAATTGGTCGCCTTCAATGCAGTAAAGAATGAATTTATTATTATGATTCTGAGTAATGTAAAAGGGAATATATTAATTCTTCTATATTATATTATTCTCATATTATTATATGAACTGGGTACCAATATTTATAATAAAGAAATCCTATAATTATCCCATTCCTGATACTGCATTTATCTCATTCTCTCTAAGCTTAGTTTTATTAAGGTTTCACTCCTACCTGGTGTGAACTGCACACATGTTTTTTTTAAATGTGGTTTTTAAATAAAAATATTTAATATGTCATACCTTGGACTGGCACTGAAGCGTAAGACCGATGATCTTACCTTCATGTAACAAATTATCAAGATTCACTGCACTTAGTGTACCAATGCAGTGCCCTATGCACCATTGGGTGCGGATAAGGGAGAGTAGTAGTAGCAGTAGTATCTACATTTACAATTTATTTAATGTGCCCATATACAATAATAATACTTCGTAACGTATCCGGGAATCTGTTCCTTATTTAACCGAAAAACACGTTTTGATATCAAAATACAAATCCACCTCGAAACTTATATAAAAAATATCATATAAGCGAATATTTTTACTTCGAACGTGAGCCTTGAAATGATTTGTTTTTATGTAACTTGTGCAATACGTGCCATTTAAATCACATACGTGATAAATAATGATTAAATTAATTTAGTTTTTGTTTTTCTTTTACATAACGTTGTTATTCCTCTCTTTTAGCTTTTATAACTAGCACTTCTCTCCCTTATCCGCACCCAAATGGTGCATTACACCGAGTGCAGGTTACCTTGATCATGTTGAATCATTTAGCTTTTAATTCAGGATAGTGGGATAATAGGACTGCGAGTCGTAGCACATAACTAAGGCCTAAAACATCAGACTTATGTTCTTGATAATAAGTATTTCAGAAGAATACTAGAATGCGGTGGTTTGGCTTTGCAAGGTGAGGCAACTGATGTAACAACAGTTCTGTCAAACGGCAAAAGCGATTCGGCAAGCTGAGCCATATACCACGTAGGCCTTCCTAGAGTCATGCATGCCTTTCCCTATTTTAGACACAAGGCATTCGGTTTTCAATTTCAATAAATATTTATTTCATGTTAACGCCCTACGGGAATTGAACCCGTGACCTCATGCACGGTAGCCAATCGCGCTACCACTAGAAAATTACTTATTTTGAAATGTTGTTAGTATCAAAATGATTTTAAAAAGTATGTGATATTAAATATTCCTTCGTTTCGACTCAGGGTGAACCTAAGGATTTAATATTTTTTACCCAAAAGCTTTTTTTAAAACACAGCATGTAATACACGTAGAACGTTTTTTTTCAAGCGGAAAAAGTTAAATTACTTTCTTTTTTGTAGGCAAATTAATATTGACAGAATTTTCCTCAGGTTTAAACTAGTCTGAAAAGTCATTACTTTTCAGTTATTGGATTTACGCGTAAAACCTCTGCGTGTATTAAAAAATAATTTATTCTTAGAAATGCTACAATTTGTGGCAAAGCCAGATTCAAAGTGAATTGTAGAAATACCTTAAAATATTTTTTATCTTAGCCTTCGCATTCCGATGATATGTATTTACTACAGCTACTAACTATGTTTAATTCCAGGGAGAAAATAGAGAAATACGTTTGTATGGGAAGCGACCGCGAGTCACGTGATTGATGCTCTTATGGATTTCATCACTTTTACGTGGGGTGCGCATGAACCCGAAGAGCGGATATGAAATGACGATCATAATTTTCTATCCATGGGTAAGTAAAATAAGTAAAAGAAGAACTTTGCATTTTTATTCTGGCATTATTATTATATAGAATTATCATAACATCTATTAGCGGCCAAGTTCTATTTCCCATACATCGCCCTCCTAAATCTTAATAATCGCACTAGAATTAAATTTACAGCCACCGATCGGAGCGGTTAACGTCCCGATCCTGTCTTCGCATCCTTGTCTCGTGAAAAAACACGTCAATAATAGACTACCCACGTAGTTTGCCGTAAAAACGAAACGTGAATTATGGCAGTATTACGCTGACACGTCGCTTTTTACTATCGGCAATAAAACAGGGATAAAAAAAGAATGATGCTACCCTGGAGGAGAATTTCCTTTACCCATGCCATTCCGGCCGTATTGCTTGGTCAAAACCACCAACTAAATAATATATTTTAATACACGCACTACTCAAGTAATAGAATATAGTTTGCCAGTAGGTCTGCGGCGTGTAAAAACGAGCGTGCAGTGTCTAAGAGTCTTAAAGAATAAAGCATTTGGTCGCGTATTTAACCTTCTTTTCTTCCGCTTTTTCCAGTTAAAACTGAATCTATTAAATTTCGCGGATTAGTTTTAAAAAATCGGTAGAATTGTGCTGGACTGAAAATAGACTTAATAGTCTTTAAAACAGTCTAGAGAAAGGGTGGGGCTTTCACTGTAAGTATACTAAATTCATGTACAGAAAAGAAATTGCTTTTTGACTCTTGTAAAAATAACGACGCATCACTGAAGAAGAATTTCATTCACAAATATTAGTGTATTTGTGACATTGAAGTACGGTTTTTAATTTTTCTTTTTATAATATTGTTGTCTTTATTTAATTATGTGTTCTTTCATGAATATATAATAATAAAGGTAATTATTTTAAAGCTCATACTGAATTATATGTAACTCATGGGAAATACATGTAATAAATGTATTTGATATCAATAAAAAATCAAAAAAAATAAGACATTTAAAAAAATGCCATCCCGGCTGCATTGTTTGGTCAATCTTTAATACACGCACGACTCAAGCATTAAAATTTTAGAAAAGGCTTAAAAAAACAAGAACACAACGTCCAAAAACATTCAAAACCATATGGGTTTGGACAGATTAAAAAGCGTTGTTTTTATATGCAATAATTGAAGTACCTACTGACAGCAAATTTATTTTCAGGAAGTTTCAAATGAATTATGCTTTCCTGGCTAGTGTTTCCTTTACCCATGCTATCCCGACCGTAGTGCCAGGTCAAAACCATGCCCAAAATAAACTAATCAAGTCATAAAATAAAGTTTGCCTGTGGTTTGAGGCATTAAAGAAGCACGCAGTATCAAAAAATACTAAAAAACAATATTTGTGTTTCCTAGGATGAATAAATGGGTTTAGATGGCATTTTTTTTACGTGCAACTAATAGAGAGCAAAATATATTATCAGCACTAAAAAACACTGCCTGTGATTTCAAACACACAATACTAATTATTTGACAGCTTTAATTAATGACAAAAACGTTGGGCGAAATTAAATTTACCTAAAATATTTAGAAAAAGATGGAACAATAAAAAAAAAAATCATTTGTAATAAAAGAATACAACTCAACCGTATTTTATTTTTATAAATTGTTAGTTTATTAACCCTTCTATTTATTAATTACAACTTACATCGTTTTTTAATACCATAATATATTTATCTGCCATAATAAATCTTGGTCACCAAAAAAAAAAATTCACTTAATATTGATGTGTATTACTGTGATTACTGTGCTCAAGACTCAAGATATTGCAACAATAATTGTCATAATATATTTGAACCTTATCTACCTACCATTTTTGTGATAGTAATAGTGAGTGACAGTGATTAAATTTAATGAGTGTTTAAGTTAATATTGTTTAACTTGTTATATTTTAATAAGCGTAATAGTTTTCAATAATATTAATCATAAAGTCAATTTTGAGTTGGTTTCGAATACCTCTACTGTAGGTTATCCTTCAAAACCGTCACTGAAAGAGTGGGGGTACAGGAAATGTGAACACCGGAGTGAGAGAGACACGCAGAGTGTCGACTGGGTGTTTCTGTCTCCCTCTATGGGCGATGAGAAACAAATTTATGCAAATTGAAAGGTACACTCACGAGGAATATGGAACAGACAGTGTGGTGAGGTGGGGGGAGGGGGTTTAAATGGTTACGGAGAGGATGTAGAGGGGGGGAGGGAATTAATTAAATGCACGTCAGAATAGCCCTGTAATATACATACAGGTAGATGTATATATGTATATATACTGTCAAAAAATCGTAACTACAATTTTTTCCGAACATAGATTCACACATATTATATTCATTGGTAATTCAATAATGTTACAATATGGATGTCCTATTTCTATACCGAGACCAATACTTCAAATACGTACGTACGTACCTATATAATAGTGATGCATTCGAACAAGAATTTCAGAGAAGTGACATTCCATACTTGAAAAATACTACCGGCGTCTGAGGTGTCTAGTCACCCACTACGTCACTCACTACGTTATCTATAGGCATCTACGTCATCACAAGACATCTACGTTATCACTAGACATCTACGTCAGTGCTGGAGTCTTTAGACGGTAGAATTTGATTATAAGTGGTGTTATGAAATTAGCCTTAAGAAGCGTATATTTATGATGACGTGGTGAGTGATGTAGTAGGTCGCAAGCTGTCACTAGACAAGGTAGTATTTGTTCAGTATGGAATGCCACTTCTATGAAATTATTTTTCGAGGATAAAAACGCGTAATTTTGTATTTTTAAAATAATTAATTTGAGTAAGTAATCGAATTCTGTCCAAATAGATTGAGTGAATAAATTAAAAATTGAAAATTATTGTATGCCTCATATGTTGAGGTATAAAGGGCTGTAGAAGATAGAGCGCTGTGGAGAATAAGATGTTTTTTCTGCAAACTGATTCCCAGGATTGAGACATCAAAGAAAAATCGATGAAAATCGATGAAAAAAGATGAACATTTTCGTACGTCGAATTATGTATACCTAAAAAGATGTAACACATGAACACGATTTTGAAAAAAAGGTGTAAAAAAGATTTTTTAACTTTTTGCAGTCGCCTTATTCTGGCGGAGGCGGAAAGAGACGACTTTGTTAGGTGGTGTTAAAAAGTGTACAAAGGTTGGTAAATGCATGTAATCTGTGCGTTTCTTTTTGAGGCGCTCAAAAGAATCAACTAGTTGCGGAAACGCTCCGTGCAGCCGCGGGGAAACTTGCGCGGCAAAGAGCTCAAAAGGCAGCGGAAACGCAAAGTAACAATCGGGCAACGCTTAGCAAAACGAAACCATCTTCCTAAGGTTGCACAGAAATTAAAAATATCAATTACTTGGTATTTTATGTAATTTTAAAAAAGAGGTCAGAAGACCTGTAAACGCCTTAATATCCACATTTCTTTTCGGAACCTCTGAAAAGTCGAATTAATTTATTCGATATCTTCAAAAATTCGTTATCATGTGATTTTGCAATACGTCAAATCATAGCTGATGATAATTCACATGCCCGGAAAACGTATAGATATCTGTATTCCTTTTTTTTTGGATCTAGGTGTTCAATAAAGCCAGTGGGGTCATTTTAATAAATACTCATTAAATAATATTTTTTGTGAAGTCAATAACTCCGATGTGAACTTATGAGTATCAA